>LZPO01034910.1:120663-145819 GCA_001675575.1 Neotoma lepida
CCATCCATCCATCCATCCATCCATCCATCCATCCATCTATCCATTCATCCATAACCATCCATCCATCCATCTATCCATCCATCCATCCATAGCCATCCATCCATCCATCCACCCATCCATAACCATCCATCTATCTATCCATCCATCCATCCATCCATCCATCCATCCACGGCACAGAGGAAGACAGCCATGCCTGACAGGCAGGAGCAGAAAAGTTGTCATGAAGTAGTTGGTGATTGAATTCAGCCCAAGAGATCAGATGGATTAGATGGAGAAAGAAGAAGACAGAGAGGAAGGGCAGGGCAGGGGGCTCCAATTGATTAGTGTGTGAAAGGCATGTTTAAAACCATGAGTCCCTAACAAGGCTCCAGTTCCATGACTTAATCAGAGTGGAAAATTAATCCATCTACCTGATAGAATTCCTTCCTGTCATCTCATAATTTTCTTATTACTTCTAAGAGAGAGGCAGGAAGGCACCTCCACACCACCCTATTGGGACAAAATTTTGCCTAGGATGGTTGCATATGGCAAGTTTGTGGCACCATGAGGGTCACAACCCAGGTTTCTCGACTCCTCAATCTGGAGTTTTCTTCCCAATGGTGGGATGAGGAGCCCAGCTGGAAAGCATCTGCTAACTTCCTGGGGAGCAGGAGAGGCTCTGCAGGCACCTGTTCCTGTTGTCTACTGGAATTTGACATGGTGCTTTGGTGGTTCTCCCTTCATATCGTGCTGTATGTGGAGCCTGAGGAGTTCCACCATCGAATATGGCAGGTCAGGAAGATTAGACAGAGGAGCTAACCCAGCAGCATTGGAGACGGGAAGGTAGCACACTTATGAATAATTTCAGCTGAATCCTCACAACACGACACTCCCTGGACAGAACACATTCATTATCTTATTCACCAAGACTCCTGCAATATTAGTGATTTGTTACCTAATCAATTATTAATTTATACAAGAGAATGAACAAGTCTCTGTCACTTAACTCTTTTCTGAACGTTGGGCCTGGGGTGGGGCAGAGAGGGGACGTGCCTGTTTAGTCGCTTTCAGAATTGGGAAGGGCAGCCCAGAGTGAGAAAGAGTTATAACCAGGGTGTGTTTCATCCCTCCCCCAATAAAGTCACAGATTGCTAAGACACCAGAACATTGCAGAGTCCAAAGACCTCCTGGGGTTATTTGAGGCCATCTGTCTATCCATCCATCTATCTATCCAACATACTGCCTGCCTCCTGAAGTACCACTCAGGTATGTTTCTCATGTCTACAACTCTTCATCCTCTGATGACCCCTGACAGATGCTTCTCTGGCAGAATCAAGCTTCAATGCTTTTTTTTTTTTTGGAGAACCTGTCCAGCCCCCTGGCCTTCCACCCCCCAAATTTCCATCCCTTAGCTTAACTATACACTATCTTCACCTACATGTCTTATTGGCCTGGATCTTGATTCCTCAGATAATTTGATATTCTGCTGCACCTCACCAGGTCTGATCCTTATAAAAGAGACAATTGGGCTCCACCCCAAACAACTTGAGCCAGAATTCTGGGACCGGAGCATTGGACTTAATCTTTTAAAAGAGGACTTAGGGCATTGTGGAACATGCTGTTTAGTCAGCCTGGGAGTGCCCTCTTGTTCTCATTCCTCAAGCTCAGGGCTTGCCTTCAGGATGCTGAGGGGCTGGAGCACTCCAGTATGTATAAGCCTGTCTGATGAGCTGTGGCCTCTCTCTTGAACTTACATGGCCCCAATTGTATCCTCTCTGTGCTATGGGGGCAGAATTGCAGTTTTGCAATCAGGTGGGCTCAGAGCATGGCAGCTGAAAATACTAGGGCGTGACAGCATCTTCTTGGGGATCTGAACAAGGAGGAAGGAGTGGAGGAAAAGGAAGCATGAGGGAAGGAAAGGAAGGAGAAAGAGGGTAAAAAGACGAGGAGAGACAGGAAAAAAAAGAGAAAGAAAGAAGAAAGAGTGGTAAATACTTCTTAAAAACAAAGGAAAAAAAGGAAAGTGGGAAAGAGAAAGAAGGAAGAAAGGAGAGAGGGAGGAAGAGAGAGAGGAAAAACAAAGGACAGAGCCAATAAGACAGGCTTAGAGATGCCATGTTCACCGGGATTCAGAGCTCCGATCTCTCTACCCAACTGTATTTAAATATCCTATAACTGTTGTCAAATCATCTGGGAATTACAGCTTCCTTGCAAGGAATACTCAGAGCCATGGCCCATAGGCTAAGAAATGCCACCTATTCACAGTATGTCATGTGGTTGGTAGTTTATGGGCTTGAAGGACATTCTGGGCCCAACAGAACCTCTCATTCCTGAATGCTTGCTCTTTCAGGACAAAGGCTAGCATCTGCCTATTCTCTTAGTGTGCCTGAAAAGGTGCCAAAGTGGGGTACCCCAGAAACCTGCCTCTCTTGCAATGCAAAAACAGCCTTGCTGTGTCTCCAAACTCTTGTCTTCCCCAACAAGCTTATAACCCATGCGGTTGGGAAGCTAACAGTCCCAATACAGAGCTCGGCAGGCAGTAATTACTGCTGGATAAATAAACCAAAGGGGGAACACTGTCTAAAAATCTAATTACTATGCAGTGAGGAAGTTTCAACCTTGGTCAAGTACAGGCAGGTCTAACTTACATGCAGTCATGGGCATTCAGCATACCCTCACTGCTCCCTCTTGGGGTTTGCTTTCCCAGTGGCTCTGCACTCTTAGGACCAGCCCAACCCCTCTTAGCCTCCAACTGTAGTTCCAGGATGTTGATGGACGTGGACACTGTGTGCACTCCAACCTCAGTTCTATTAAGTCTTAGCATTTCCAAAATGAAAGTGACTTGGAGGCCACCTGACCCAGCCCTGGAAAAATCACTGAAAAAAAATTAGAGAAGAATGGGTCTGGGTCTGTTATTCCTACTGTTTATGACTTAAGTCATGTGGCCTCTTATGTTTTCCTCATTTCCAAAACAACATGCATTCTGATTGTACCATAGAGTTGCTAAGGATAATAAAAATACTGTACATCACAGCTCAGATGAAAATAAAACCAGTGATCAAGCTTTTGAAAGAAGTAAATGCCCAGAGAAACTAAAGGATTGGCCAATGGCTCACAGATTCTCAACTCAGTGTCTGTTGTCAGCCAACACGTGGTTTCTGGAGGAATAGTCTTTCTGTCTGAGCAGAGCTTGGTGTGCTCCACAGTTCCTTTTGCAGGATTCAGCTGATGTTTCATGCTGCTTTGAGTTTTGGGCAGCACAAGCGTGTAGTAGAGGCACTTCAGGGAACAAAACAGGAAGGATTGCTAGTTTTCTTTGACATCATTGTGGTATGAGGATCGGTGGCAAAGCCCATGAGGTAGAAAGACCATCTTCCTTCAGCTACTGTTTGTCTGCTCAGCACCTAGTGAGGGTTCTGATAGCCTGTGGGGGAGCTCGGTGATGCTACGGAATACATGGACCCACTGCTGTACTGCTTTTACTTTTCTGTTTGCTTACATGAGTTTATACATTTCTCTAAGTTGTGAAACTGCATTTCTTTAAAATGACTCCAGAAGTATTTTTGTGAGTATAAATCAAGAAAAATGTATTAGGGAATGAGTGTTAGTCAGGGAGCCACTGGCATTTGTTGAATCAGGGAAAGGAAAGGGGAGATAGAGTTGAAGTATCTGACCCCAGAAGAATCTTGCTCAGTACCTGCCAAAACCCTATGGGTGTTAGAACAGGGCCAAGCCTGTGAGCAGGTGTGAAGTCAGAAGGAACTTACTTACTGCATTTCTGGAAGGTGGGAGGAGCCCCCAACCCCCTTTTTGGGAGTATGGGTCAAAGAGAAAGATGGCTTAAACTTTTCCAGGACAGAGGTTCAAGGTTCTGTCTCCAGGTGTAGCTAGGGTAGATGGCCAGGGAGGTGGGTTTGCTTATGCTCTTCTCATACTGGTCAAATCGTCATCTGGAGAACACAGAGAAGACCCCAGAACCTCGGAAACACCCTCAGGTTAAAAAACTGCCTCCACAGGAGAATATAGGGACCCACTCTACACTTGGAGGGCTACTTCAGGATGATTTTAAGGGCAAAGAGAGAGTCATTTCTCTCTGTTCTTGGACCACCTGCTCCTCTTAAATCCCTTAGCGTGAGCTATGCTGGTTTGCAGTGAGTGGGGCTCTTAGAAACAAATCCAGCCTTATGGTGGCCCAGTGTTGGCAGAAAGGGCATCCTCTGTAAAGGATCCACAAAATGGCCACGATAGGGTTCAACCAGTGGCATCCAGTCACCATGAAAACCACCTACTCTTGTGTGGAGCCACACATTAAGCTGTACACCTTTGGTGTCTAGCTGGAAGGTTTGTGGGTCAAGAAGGTGGAGCAACACCACTAAACCCTGCCCCAACAGTGGCCTGCCACGAAGTGGGGTGACTGACCCTCAAACATGAGGGGTAACTCATGTTCACGCCCAGGTGGCCTCTTGATTAGAGGGCAGCCAGTCACAGCCAGCACCCTGCAGGATATATATCTCAGCCCTAGTCCTCACCAGCCTGTCAGGGTAGCTACTTTAGTCTGGGTGGCCTAGTTTCCTTATGTGGTGGACGGGGATGCCAGCTCTCGCCTCACAGGCGTGAATGAAATAGTGAGCACACTTGCCGAGAATGGCTGTGAACAGAGTCTCAGGCTCCTTCGTGTAGGAGGTGGGACTCGAACTNGGGGGGGGGTGAGAGCGGGAAGTGTGTGGAACTGTGTGAGCAAAAGCGTGCTGAGTGTGTGGGTGGGACTCGTGCTAGGGATGCTGGGGAGGGGAACTGCAGAATGATCTGCCCACCTGGCCATGGCCAGGAGAAGTGCTTCTGCCCACGGAACAGTTCAGCTTCTACTGGAGAGCTGGGGACAAGTGCTTGCTCCCTGAACATAGGGGTTGGGGCACGGCTAGTGGTATGATGGCTTCACCAAATGGTCGGAGCATCAGCTTCTAAGATGGCATGANGAGGGCTTTCTAAGTACAGACAGCAAGTCTAGAACAGCCAAGGGGTAGGGGAGGTGTCTTTCTAGGCCCTCCCTCTAGGTGCTGGATCTGAGAACCCAGCTCTGTGGGCCTCCTGGTCTACCTGATTCAAGGGACCAGATGCCCCCTCCTTTCCTTAGTAACAGCCTGATGCTATTTACATTGTCCTGTTCTAATTCAAGTAAGAACTGATATTGAACCTGGGTCCCCCAAGTCTTCTTAGCCAAGTCTCCTCCCTCTGTTACTTCTCCTTCCTTCCCTTCCACTCCCATCCCTTCCCTCTGTTTCTCCCCTTCCTTCTCCCCCCCTCATTTCCTTCCCTCCTCTTCCACAGAATTTTTGCTCCTGACCCTTCTGCTTCTGACTCTATCTCCTCCCTTCACAATCTCTCAGGACACAACCACTCATATTCTCCCTCAACTGCCATTGTTGCCCGAAAGGAGTGGAAATGGGCAGGGATCCCTTCCACCCTCTGCAGAATGGAAACTACAGTTCAGAGAGGCTGAACGTGAAGCTTGTGACAGGAAGGACTGTAACTCAAACACAGATCTCCCAGCTCCCAGGCCAGAGCTTTCCTAGCCCAAGAGTCTTCTCTCTCTCCCTTTCTGGGCCCTAGAGGCTACGGGCTCTGCAGCCTGCCACGGAGGATAGCCTTTGGAGTCTGGCTGCCAGCCTCTTTCTCTGATTAATGGTGTCCCCGCTCTCCATTGTGTCATGTGTGAGTCATGTCTCACAGCCAGACAGTGACCTACTGCCTTCCTCAGCAGCTGCAAGCCCCCTCTTTGGAGCCCTGTGTCCTGTGCACTGAGTGGGTCTCAGTGGGGTGACAAAACAGATCCGAGAGTCAGAGCTGAGGAAGAGTGGGCTCAACTTTTGTCCAGTCTGTAGAGAAGGGGCTTGTGGGACAGAGGGTCACTCAGTCCCCAAACNGTCAAATGCAGTCTGTACAATGCGTGCTGACATGAACAGCAGCCCTCCTCTGTGAGTGCTGATTAGCATGGCCTGNTTCTCCTTGGAAGGTAATTCTCACACCTCCCTCTGGTCACCTATGGNGTAGCTTTTTAGAAAGCGGCAGAATGTGAGCAAACACGGAGAAAAGATATTTCTGGAGCTTGGCTCATTTTCAAAAGCCAGCCCTCTATGCTTACCTTAGGCCCTTCCTGCTGTCAGGGTTGCCGTGCTGCAGGCAACCACCTTTTGATTGGCACTAAACAGGTAAGGCAACTGAGAGTAAGGATGGGTGATTTCCCCAAAGTCACAGACAGGGTCAAGGCCCTGGGGGTGGGGAGGGTATCACTGGAGACCCCTCATGGCACTTTGGGCCTCCCTCCTCTAGCTGACAGTGGAGGGGACGGGCAGCAGCCTGCTTCACTCCTGAGATTATCAGCCAGTGGCTATTCTTGTGTGTGCCACTATGAAACAGCACCCATCCCTGTTACACCAAGTCATGAAGTCAGTAAAACAGGCAAGATCAAGGAGACAGAAAGCTTCCTGCTTGGCTCCAAGCTCCCATTTTGTTCCTTGTAGCTTTGTCTCTGAACACTTACCCTTCCCAATGAAGCATGGATGAGGTAAATCCATCTCTGCAGGGGTTGGGAATAAGTGTAGGAGTTAGGGGGGAACCAGACTCTAAAGGGAGGCATAGACCTATAAAGAATATGAGAGAGAGAGAGACAGAGACAGAGACAGAGATAGAGAGATAGTTATGTGTGTGGCAGGTGCAAGTGCACATGAAGGGGTAGATATGCTTGCATGCATGTGTATTTGGGCCTGTGCAAGCACGTGTTGCAGATGAGTGAGTGAGACAGGNTTGAGTCTACAGGATATCATCTTTATCCAGCTGCCCTNTATCCATCTTTATCCATTAGTTCCTGGCACAATAAAGAANACACACCTGCTGTATTCCTCTGAAGAAAGGGGTCAGATACCANTCTGCTGATTTTCTCAGAGCTAAGGTGCTTAGGTCATCCCTTGGCTGATTTCCCCAGCAGAGATGACCCCCAGCACTCCTGCCCCCAGCTTCTGCTGTGGATATAGTCATTCACAATCTGCTGTTCAGGTGAGAGGAGCAGCACAGTGCCCACCCCTCCACTCATTTCCAATGTCACTGTCTACTGCCTGATGGGGCTGAGATGGTTGGTTAACACTGTGCTCCCTAACCAGGCTTCAGTTCCCTCAGTTAGAAAGAACCTCATCTCTACCCCCACAGTCAGCTGGAGACAGAAAGACAAAACCNTTTTGCTCCTGGGTTGAGAGTTCCAGGAGGGTGAGCAGTGGGCAGAGGCTNCAGGCTTGCATGGTTTCTGTCCTTGCTCTTTTATGTCCTCTTGGGATCTAGGGCCTTCCGGNTAAACTGAGCAACACCAGAGAATCCTCAGCACTTGCGGGATGTAGACTTCATGGGGGATTGATTTCCATAGGGGAGGTAGTCTCTGTAGTAGTGAGGGAAGAAGATACTTACTACTTGTGGTAGGAGGCCTGCCTGAAGGAGGTAAATTGGAGGTCACACAGAGCTCAGAGGCATTGCAGGCAGGAGAGAGTCTGAGTGTAGCACGGTGGGAATTGTCCCTGTAGAGAGTGAGCTGACTGCACTTCCATGTTTTCTGGGCTACTGGCCTTTTCTTCTCCCCTGTGCTCTATGGGCAAACTTGGTAGGTGAAGCTGATCTAGTGAGAAATGCAGAGTGGGGATGCCAGAGGCTTGAGACCACCCCCTTTCTCATCCTCATGTAATTTGAGAAAAGAGAAGAAGAAAGCCNTTTGCTTTCCTCCCTCCTAAGTCCTGGGAAGAGGTTTCCTCTCCATCTCCTCTGAGAAGACCTCGGGGACTCATTCTCCAGGTATGNTGACATGACTTTCCACTCCATGAACTTGCAAAGACCTAACACCTTTTGCNAATGCAAAGTGGCTCCCTCAGCCCAGTGAGCCACTCTTGACCTTACCCTGGTTAGCTTGTATAGCATCTGGTGTTACAGTTTACTCTGAGGGACAAGATCTAAGACAAAATGCTAGCATGGGTCCAGAAGCAGTGGCTCTAATGGAGAGCTCAAGGGATAAGGGCAGAGCTGAGGGGTGGGGTGAGGGGAGAGCAGCTTGCAGAGGAGGGAGTNAAGGGGCTTCAGACTGCCCGGACCATCCAAGAAGCTAAAGAAAGGATGGAATTCTGGTTTCTAATCTGTCTACCCTGCTCTGGAGGATTTTAGTCTGGTCCAGCCCCAGGCATATCTTGCCCTGCATGACTACCCAGGGGTACCAGCCAGTGGAATTCCTTGTGCTGTTGTTAAGGTTTGTGTAGCTAAGGCTGCAGCCTGGTATGAGCTGTCTCAGCTGCTCTATAGCAAAGCCTGTGGTTGCCCCGAGGGTCTGCTTGTATCAGACTGTGGATGAGCGGCCTGGAGGATGAAGACATGGCCCTGTCTTCCTCAGCAGGGCCCCAGCCAGATGCCTACTGACCTAAGGCCCAGTCCAGTTCTGGCTATGTCCTTCCCCTATTTTCTTCTCAGACCCCACTGTTGTGGCTTAGAAGAGGAGCTCAGACTCCTCACCAAACTCCTCACGCAAGAGTGAGCTTGATACTCCTGACCTGCCATCTTCTCTCTGCCACCCCATTGTCCTTTCCTNTGCACTTTTAGACCCTGAGATCTCCCACCTGGCCCTCCCTCCACCCAGTGTCTTCTCACCACAGCAGAGCACAGGGCAGGTTCTTACTCTTGACACTGATCTTAATCGCTCAAAGCCTGTGCCCCTCTTTGGGCACTTGGCCATATCCTGTCTTGCGGTGGGACTCAATTGTCCTGTGTGAATGTGTGACTCCACAATGGATTCTGGGACTGTGGAGGACAGAAATAACTTACTCTAATCTCTGGGCTTCCCATCTTGCCAAATCTGGGGCTGCACAACCTGAAGGCACTTGGCTGTGACGGACTATCTGACCGTGATGCCACCTGCCCTGTGCGTGGGCTGATGACACAATGGCAGCCTGCAGGTTACAGTGGGAATACTGTCTACGTGTCACTTGCCACCTCTGCTTTGTAATAATGAGGACAACGGCCTTCTCTTAGAAGGTTCTTCTACCCTTTCCCTGCTTAGCGGGTATGGAGAGACATTTAGTCCCAGAGAGGGTGACTAAGGGGTGGGGGACTGTCTCTGAGATGCTGCTNTGAGAAGCCCTCCTGTCTCTCCTCATGCACAGAACAGTGGGTGAATGGACGCATTCTAGGCTAGAACATTAGAGCCCTAGAAACTCATAGTCAAATGGTTTGTTTAAAAAAATAAAAGGATGAAAAAAAGAAAGATTGCATATGTCCCTGCTTGGAATTGTACTGATCACCTCATCAAAGCAGGCATGCATTAGGCATCTGTGTGGTGAGGAGGGACCTCATGAAGAAGAAGAAAGATCAGACAGTTCCAGGAGGTTTGTAAAGTCAGGAGCCCCTCTATGCATAGGCTTGATTATCTGCTCCTGGAAACTCCTTGGCAAAATTCCTTGGTCACTGTCTATGTCATCTTGGAAGCACTTAGTAGACAGACAAGTCACCACGGAGAGAACTGCTTGCTGGGGGGACTTTTGGTCACTGTGGTCTCAGCCAGGGGCTGGAGGCAGAGCCTCCCTTCTCCAGGTGGGGGTGGAAGCCCTACAGGGACACGCCAGGCTCCTCCACCATGTCCACCATGGACAGTGGCTTGAGGAGCCGAAGGCACACTGAAGGACATGTCAGTGGCTACTGGGGACTATGCCAGACCAGGGCACAGCCCCTGCCTTGNGTCAAGATGGATTTCACACTGAGTAGGTACATGTCTAGCTCCTCAGTCCTGAGCAGGACCTGCTTGGAAGCAAAGGTCCTAGTCATCAGAGGGTGAGGCAGGTTCTGCTTGGCCCCCAACTACTTCTCTCTCCCTCTTTTAGATAAGATTCTCTCTTAAGTAAGCCTAGATTCCTGCTGTCAGTTAAAAGCCCAGATTGTCATTTTTAATGTCTCCAGAAGGGGACAGTAGANAGAAAGACAGGTAGGAAAGAAGCCATAAGGACTCTGGTCCTTTGGCATGGACACTAGGATGGTGAGAGTAGATCAGGTATCCTCGCCGTGCCTCAGTTTCTCTTGATGTAAAAGTTCGGAGGGATTCCAAATGTCTTTCTTTCAAGCTCTTAGTTCTGTCCCAGAGGCTGGGGGGGGGGGACTATCCCATAACAGAGCTTTATAAAAGGCCATGGTCACAGGGAATCTTACTGATGACCACTTGGGAGCTGGGCAGTGGGAGAGGTACTGGAGGAAGCCACCAATGGCACAGGAAACGAATGATAACCTGTAGAGAATCTAGTGAACCCACAGACAAGGCCAGGGTTGATAGGTTCTGCAGCACCAGCACCTTTCTCATCTGGGGAGGGACCCTGAGTTGGGACACAAAGGTTTGGAGGTGGGGCCACCTGTGCAAGGGCCCTGTTCCCTTGAAAGCCTCATTAGAACACACAGAAAACAATTTGCTGGCCACGTTGCACTGCTGCTGCTGCGTACAGTTTGCTGCACGTTAAATTCATTATTTTAACAGGTCAGTGCCTCTGACAGATATTCATTTGTGGGAGATGAGCGCGGCTGCTTCTTTAATCCCTGTGGATTATTCGGCTCTCCGGAAAAGCGATACCAGTGACTCGCAGAGACTTTAATCCCAATCACTCAGACTGTTTACAAGGAGTGAAAAATCAGAGCTGAGAGCCTTTCAAGGGGGCTGGTCTGATACCCAGTCCTGCTGGTCAAAGGACTGTGGCCATGCAGCCACTTTGAGGGGCAAAGGCAAAGCGNTGGTGGTGCTCAGAGTGGCAGGGACATGACAGAGGAGCTGGGCACCCCTGAGTAAAGCTCATGTCTTAGTGCAGTCAGCCAGGGCCCTATGGGAGGNATTTCTGGGGAAGGCTTCCTCTTTCTGTCTGCCATGTACTCTTACCACCTGCCTTCTCCAATCCAAAGTGGTTGTGTGTGACTGAGAGTCTGGACAGGAGGCACGGGGGTTCTGGGACATATTCTGAACATGCTCTTTTTCCATTCATGGTCCAGGCAGGGATGAGTACAGAAAGCTGTTTGGGAATCACTGAGGACTCCCTCCTGAGGGACTCCCACAGATGGACATCTAGTTTCCCCTAGGATGCATGGGAGGTTTGCTCTGCTTGGTAACTTGTTCCAGAACCTCCCTGGAGCAGCTGATGTCCACAGTTGGGTCCTGCTGGGGAGCTGTGGAGGGAGGCCAACCTGGCTTGTTACTTGGTACCCTCCCAATGGCCTCTGAAGATGGTCCTGACCACCCTGCTANAGCCGATCATCTCTTCCCTGATGTTGTCTTCTCTTGCCTNTGGCTGCTACTCCTCTNTCCTCAGGACCACGATTTCCCGAGTTTTATGTTAGAGTTCTGTGTTCTCAAAGTTCTGGTTTACTAGTCTAGCTTATANCCTCAGGTAACCCCATTCAGAGACNCTGCTGAGGACAAAGCAGAGAAGAGTGGACCTGGAATATTTAGGCCTGTGTACATTGTTGTCCATATGGGTGACAGGTGGACACGGGGTGGATTGCCACCAAAGGTTAGTGATGACAGCCTTTGCTTTCCTTCTGGTTTCTTAACCAATCTCTACCAGTGCCGACTCCTGCTGGGAAAGGGTTGTGTGTGTGTGTGTGTGTGTGTGTGTGTGTGTGTGTGTGTGTGTGTGCACCCATGCACTCATGCATTCATATCCAGCCTTGTGTGTTTGTGTGCATAGTTCTACCTGCAGTGCTGGCTACTTAAGAATATGTTCACCCATGTTCTGGGGGCAGTGGCTACCTGTCCAGTGAATGAGCAATTAATTGGTAGGTGATAAACCAATTAGCCCTAGAGCTTTTGAAAATAATGAATGAGGGTCCTGTAGATGTCAATATTTGAAAATACTAATTTAAGGCCTATTAGCTGAAACAAATTTTAATTAAACAGGGAATAATCAGGGTGATGAGAGGAAAATAAAAGATTTGGCCAGTGGCTGAGTCTTCAGCAATCCTGGACAGGGGAGGAAGGGGCTGTGTGGGTCTCAGCTTGAACTTGCCAAAGTGGTAAGTGGTGGGGTAAAGGTGAAGAAGAGAACCACATTGTTGCTCTGGATGCCAGCTCCTCTCTATAAAATGAAGGGTGANTCTCCAGGAATGTTCTCTGGTCTAAAAGGAAAGAGGCATGAAACAGAAGGGCTCTAAATGTGGGTGTATCCCTTGGGCATGGTTCTTTCCAAGGTGTCGCCCTATGGCAGCTGGATCAGAGTTCACACATTCATGGAAGCTTCAATCCCAGCACAGTTAAGCGATTAAGCCTGCCAGCAGACTCCTTTAAAGACTCAGAAGTTCTGTCTTCTCAAACACTTCATCACCCCAGACCTTAGTTACAAATACAGACTGGCTTAAATCTGTGCTCAGAGGTAGGCCTGATGCTTGTGGGGTTTGTGGAACAGGATGGTNAGAAAGTGACTCCTGAACATTTTGTGTGTTCCGGGCAGTGGCAGCATGGCTGGTGGAAAGGTGCCCAGTCCCTCCACTAAACCTAGAACCCTTGGGCTCATGAGTGCTGAGGCCTTGGCTTACTATCTTTGTATCTCGTCAACAACAGTGACACCNAGAAGGTGTTGAACACCCAGNAAGTTCTGAGAGTACGACAGCATTTTATCNCCCTGAGCACTCAAGGTGGGGAGTGGAAGTTCCTGGAAGATGTTTGCTGAGGTTTTAACAAAGGTGTCCTTATGTAGGCCTGGGTGGCCATGTATGTCTCATGGGCAATATGCTAGGGATCGCTTACACTTTTCTCTTAACGGATGCCGTGATGCAGGGTAGAGGTGCTTCCCTTACAGCAGGGGCCATGACACCAGCGGCTGCTGGGGTGGTGTTCTGAGTAGCAGCTCCCCATCCTTCCACTAGACTCTTGTCTCCCCATTAGAAGCTTCCTTACACTTCCCGGTGCCCTACCTGACCCACTTTTCTAGTAATATGGATGCTTCCTCCCTTGAGTGTAGCCACCAGAGAAGAGAGTCTGACATCAGGGAAGTTGCACGCACATGTGTCTGAAAGTATGTAAATGTACCTTGGTGTNTGCTCTGTGTCTCTGCATGCTTGCACACATCTTGTGTTTGTCAGTGAGTCTGTGTCCATGTGTATATACACGTGGTTGTGTGTGCATGTCTGTGAGTGTGGATGCACACTTGCGTTTGACTATGTCTTTTTGCAAATCTGCCTGTCTGTGTACATTTGTGTGTGTGTGTGTGTGTCTGTGTGTGTGTGTGTGTGCGTGTGTGTCTGTGTGTGTGTGTGTGTGTTTCAGTGTATGCATCTGTTGGCAGGGGGCTCAGACTTGTCATGTGGCAGTGTCACACCATGTAGAGATGGTCCAGACCTGAAAACTTCAGCTCACACTATTGTCTCTATGTTTGGCTATATATTTATAGCCCATGTATTCCAGAAATGATTGGAGAGGGAGACCTCGGTGAGCCTGGGGCCTGCTTTGGCCATGGGCTAGGTTTTTATTTTTTTCTCCTGAGGCTTACCTCAGTAACCCAGCACAAATTCATCTCTTCTTTGGACTGACTTCTACTGAAGTCTTTACACGTGGGCCTCCTCTGTCCCTCACCCAAGCTTGCAATTCCAGCTTCCAGTTATCCATCCCTACCCAGTAGCTTCCTCTGGCCACACTATTTGTCTCAGTCCCCTTCTTCTTTATCATTACCACCCAGATTCAAGGAAGCTGTCACTACCCACATCCTTTGGGGTAGGGCTTGGTACCCTGACATCAGCCACTGGTCTGAGTTTGATCTCCCTTTGTGTGTAAGGCCCTCATGTCCAGTCTCTGCCCTCTACCTTTTCAGCTGAGCGTGGTCTGGGAATCCATACCACTCAGTGATGCAGGTGGAATTGGAGTTGCATAATAACCTAGGGCCCCCTGGAAACTTTTCATCTCATCGCAGAGACTGATTAAATAGCAACAAAAATAAATTATGTATACACAGGGCTGTAAAAGCACCCAGAGACCTGAGACTTGGGGTCTGTGCCTCATATAAATGCAAATACAGTAACAGCATTGCAGTGGGTCCCCACCCCCACACCACACATACCTGGCATGGAGCTGCAAGGATGGGGTGAAGCAGGGCAGAGCTTCAGCCTGCTGAAGCTTTAGACAAAACCTGAAACCAGTACAAGCTCCTCTTGGAAACTGGCTGGCTAGTGTCTGTTTGCCACTCAGTTCTCAAGGAGCTGTGCAGAGTTGGTGCACATGGCTTCTGCAGTCAGGCTATAAGAAAGACTGGTTCCCTGTGTGCACTGCAGCCCTTGGCTTCTTAGTCCTTCTATCCCTTCCTGGAAGATAAGGGGGTGGTCACTCAGGTGCTCTTTGGTTGCTGTCTCCCAGGTTGAGCAAATGTGCACACACCTTCAGGATGTCTCGCCCCCAGGAGGGTAGTGTCTGTTTCTTTCACTTATTTTATGGCAGAGGTTGGAGCTCACACTAGCAGTTCTCATCTAGTCTGAAGGTNGGGTCAGAGCTTTTTAGAGTTGTAGATGTCTCTGGATTCTCTGCCACTCCCCATTGCTAGTTTCTTCCCTCAATCTTGGATCTAGAGAATTTGTTCCTAGGCATGGCTACCTAAAGCCACAGAGTCAGACATGCTAGATGCCTTTTCTTGTTGGGTGTCATGGGTGAGCCAAAAGGCAATGGCTCATCTTCCTTCTGTGATTTCCTTCTTGATCCCTTACTTATGATCAAGTCCACTCCTTGGCATACAGTAGGTGTCTATTTAAAACTGGCTGATGGGGATGTAGAGCTGGGGATGTAGTTCGGTGGTNGAATGCTTGCCTAGCATGTGTGAGGGGTTTCATCCCCAGTACCACAAAACCAGACTAACTGACTGATCAAAGTTCAAGGAGGAGCAGCTTCAGTAACCTATAATTACCACAATAAAACTGAAGCATAGTTAAGCACCCCATGGGCCAGGCTTATGTTTTGTGAAANAGATTTGGTAGCATCAAAGGTCTCCCACCTTGAAAATTTGATTTTCCGTTGATTCAAGGAATGAGGGCCATGAAAGATGCCTGTGATNGTATCTCTGACCCTGGACTAGCGCCTTTACCATTCAGTTACATCTGGTCCTCTCTTTGGGTTCACCTCTGCTGGGTCCTCAACCAGTGGCTGGGAAGCAACCAGGACTGGTGGAACTGTGAGGGGGTCCTAGAGCCCGCCGTAACTGGCTCCCATCTGAGGAGAGACCATTCCCCAAGCATATATCACCAAGCATCTGGGCCGGAAAGCGGGGGGGGGGACTGGGAATGGGGTGAGAAAGGGTTAATTTGCTCTTCGTATTTGAAAGACCAAATTGAAGAGCAAAGAGAAAAAAATAAGAGTAATCAGGCAAGGGTGCTCATTCTTCTGTAAGGAAGGACAAGGAGGGCAGCATGCAGAACAGGGAAAAGCATCACAGGCCGAGGGACTGGGGAGAGAAGCAACAAGCTAAAAATGCNTGTTTGATGCACCACACAAAACACGTGAGAGAATTCAGTTTACTGCCTCTCACATAGCCTGCTGAAAGTGTCCCTACAAAGAACCTCCTCATGTGCTCATTTTANACAGGAGGACAAAGAGTTGCAGGGTCAGAGGTCAGGGACTTATCTGACCCCTGCATGACACCCTAAGGACAGCCACTGGAATCCACTTAGTGTCAGCCCCTCAGAGAGATGGGCTTTGCTGCCACAGAGACACTACCTGAACTCATNTGTCTTATATCGCTCCCCAACTCCCCTCATTGAGGAAGCCATCATGGGTCCCATTCTGGCCTACAGTGGTTTTATTAACAATGCCATTCTTCCAGCCCTTCAAGTTCTGTATTTAGGTTCCTTTGGTTTGCTTCTGGTGAGAAGGGAGCTTGAGAAGGCTGCCAAGTTTGTTTCCAATGCCCATCTACTGGCTCAGCCTGGCTCACACAATGCAGGAATCTTACCACCACACACACATTTCTGACATATGACATGACTAGGTTGAATGAATTGGATGGATGGCCAGGGGATGTGCCAGTTTACTTCTTCCCCAGACGGTCCCCTCTCCCCACTGTGCAAGGAGTAACAGTACTCTGGGAAGGTAAAAGTTGAAAGGATGATGACAGAGCATCTGAGCCCCTTGCAGAGGAAAAGGGTGAGCTCCTGCCTATAGAGGAGCCACTTTGGGCTGCCCAGTGCCAGAGGTGACCCAGGAACAAGAACCAGGCATAGTAGCTTGCTATCTGCTGCACNGCTCTTGCCAAGACAGTTCAAAAGTTGGTGTCTTCTCTTCATTCTTCTATTAGACATTTGCATAGCCCTCCCAACTGGACCAGATAGTTCTTAGGGACAAGGATCCATCTCATCTGTCAGTACTTCTACCCTATCCAGCTCGGCACAGCACACACATCAGGCAAACCACACTATTAACAGAACCATTNTTTGGTTAGAGTATTTGCTTTTGGAAATGATCTCAAGATGACAAGTTACCCTTGGAGGGAGGAAGAGTTGTGGCAGGTTGCAGGGTTCACGGAGAGCCTTGAGGCTTGCTTCTGGCATCTGCACTTTATTAAACTGCCATGTGACCACTGGGACTTGATGGTAAGGACCATGGACAGAACCCACTGAGGGTGTGGAAAGCCAGCTCATCCGNTGAGGAGAGGGCATCCCAGTGCTAAGCACCTTTGTGGAGGACACCCTCTGTACTCCTGTCTCTAAAGGCAGGAGCCCTAGTGTGGTACTCNGTGTCCTGCCCTCCTCTGTTGTGAGTGCCAGCAAGATGTGTTTTGGAGGCAGAGGTGGGACTTGAGGGGGGCACCTGCCACGTCATTCCCCTGTGTGTTGAACAAGGAGCAGAACCCTGAGTCAAGGCCTTTCAGCAAGACTCAAAGTTGTCTCCATTAGTGGTGACTTTTCAGTAGGTGGTCAGTTGATGCCAGAAGGCCACAGCTGCTATGAGTGATCACCTACCCTCTAGTGCAAGGGAGGAGAGAAAGTAAGCCTTCTCCCCTAATTCTCCAATGCTTGGTTATCATACAGCACTAAGATCACCCTCAAATACCTGCTACATCTCCCTAGCAAATCTCAGGTCAGGAAAATGAGCATGAGTGTCCTTGTTATAGGGGAGATTCAGATCTTTTGACCACCTCCTACCAAATCCTGGAGGCCAACGGAGGAGGTACTGCAAGGATGGGATTGTCTGCATGTTCCTGGGATGCACTGTATGTCTGTACTTCTTAGGGTGCCCTTTGGGGACTGGGGACCATGCTGATCTTTCTACAGCCTTGCTCTGAGGACCTAACATCCACACTTGGCTGAGAGACTGGGATTCTATTGAAGGAAAGTTGTGATGGGTGACCAGCTGTTGGCTCCATTGCTAGCTCGTATGTGTGTGTACATGTGTGTATGTGCATTTGTGTGTGTGTGTGTGTGTGTGTGTGTACATTGGTCATTGCCCTGCTGCCTCCGGTTCTAGTGGGTCTTTGAGGAGGCTGCCCTTTCTGGACTCTTCCAACTCTATTCTAGTTTCTTTCTTCCCCTGGCCACCAAATTTCTCCCTCTTGTTCAGGATGCTCTCTGATCCCCAGTTTCCTTTGCAGAGCTGACTGAAACAACAGACTGGTTTTGAACTTAAATGATCAAGCCCTCTTTAGCACAGGATCTCAGCNACACCCACTCCTCCGGGTTCCTCAAGAAGTCATCCCTCAGGTGCCTTCAGTCTGTCCCACCTTGTGCAGTAAGCCATGGGCTCTTGGGGATTCAGCCTTAGTAGATTCCTGGCCTTTGGCAAGAGCAGAGCTGGAAGGACCTCAGCCCCCAGGTACTGCAGCCCCACACTGCAAACCTGGGCAGAGCCTGTGGAGTGGGAGGAGGGAATCCAGAGGGGNTGAAGGGCAGCAGAGCCAGAGCAATGGCCAGCACAGCCCTCTCTTTGCTTCCCTAGTCTCCCTCCTCATGGCTAGGGGCAGGCAGGAGGGGCGCTGGAGGCAGCAGCGGTGACTTCATATCTTTGTTGTTGTAGCTGCTGGGCTGAAAATAGTCCTCTCTCAGGAGGCTGGCTCAGGGTGTGAAAAGCTGGCTTCCAGAGAGCAGCATGAATCAGCCAGGGAAAAACATTAACCACAGCCTGGTGCTGGCTGAGGAACAGAAGAACATAGGAGGTGGTGGGTGGGGGACAAGGCCCCACAAATNCCAGAGCTTCTCACTTCTGTAGTCCTTTAAGATATAACTGTGGACTCACCAGAGCCACCATAGCAATCTCAAACACTCCACTATCAGACCTCCANGTGCAGCTTTTCTGTTGGGAAAGTTTCCTATCCCGGGAGCCGTGGTAGAAGCACTTAGTACTGCAGTGGACTATGACACAGTTAACATCTCCCTCATTTTCAGATGTGTAAACTAAGGCTCTGATAAATCTGTTCAGCTGCCAAAGCCACACACAGAAAAGAGAAAACCCACCTCTGCCCAGTACCATTTAGCTGGCATCTTTGGCGCCTTCTCTTAGCTCCATTTGCTTGATGGGCCTACATGCCCCAATACTTCCAAGAGAGATCTCTGACTACCAAAGGACTCTAAGGATGCCTGTTTGGTGGCATAGAGGTCAGACAACACAGAAAACAGTGTTCCTGGGGCAGGCACAATGACACAACTGTAATCCTAGTACTTGGGAGTTACAGGCAGGATGGCAGTGAGCCCTAGGCAAGGCCAGTCTAGTCTGAAGAGTGAGATCCTGTCTCAAAACACCAAAGGGAAGAGGAGGAAGAGGAGGAGGAGGAAGAGGAGGAGGAGGAAGAGGAGGAGGAGGAGGAGGAAGAGGAGGAGGAGGAGGAGGAATAGAATGGGAAGAATGGCCAGAAAAGAAGACTCTCTACCCCTGTGCTGGAAGGAACTCTGGGGCTGAGGGCAGTACCACCCCACCCAACCTCTGCTCATTGGCCTGTCTTCTGAATGCCTGCAGCCAAGGAGTGGGTCATTCCAGCACAATTCTCAACCATTCCCAGCCTTCATTCCCACCCTAAGGTATATCAGATAATTAAGTCTCTCTCAACCCTCCTTAGTCCAATGCAGATTAATTTATTATTTAAATCTAAACAGACTATTAGTTCATTGTCTTAATAGTCTTGACAAACGCTTATGTGGGGGAGTGCAGGATGGAAATGCTCCCATTTGTTGCCCACACCTCCCACCAGTTGGCAGGGAAAATTTCCATGCATGGGTCCTGGTGAGCTGCCAGTGAGGTGAGCACACGCAAAGAGGGACACTGGCCCCAGGGCTGCAGAGGAGGCTGCAAGCATGAAATCCTCATCTTCTGCCCTACCTTGGCCCACCTCCTCTTCAAGGAATACAGGAGAGGAGCGAAAGCAGGAACCAACAGCAAGTTTCTCAGCTAGAGGCTGCCTGCAGAGAGACCCTTCCTCCCTGCTATCAGGGAGGAAGGGGGTGTGTGCAAGCCAAGTGCACCCTACCTAGCCTCTCACTTTTGTGGGGCACAGGTGGTCTGAGCCAGGAGGGCTCTCAGCATCTCAGTGGGCCCTTCTTGGAAGGGTGCCTGCACCCAGTGATCCAGAATCTCTTTGGCGAGGCTGGCTTTGCTGACTTCTAATTCCCTACTCCCACTCACTTACGTCCTCAAGAACCAAGNTAAGGCATCAGATGGCTCTGCCCCTAGGATGAACACCTCCTTCCTTGAAAGCAGTCCCTGGGGAGGACACTTTGGGGCAGGGCAAAGGACTTGTCCTTGCTTCTTGTCTCTCACAGGGTTGTTTCCTCAGCCTCTTGATCTATAGAACTGGTGAAAAAGATACAGGAAGCCTTACTGACCAGATCACAGCCCCAGTGCAAGAACTAGATTTTCTGGCAAGTCACCTCTGCTGTGGACTGCATGTTTGCACTCCTCCAGTAAACACACCCAAGTACCAAGTCCAGTTTGATNCTAATGAAATGTAAGGCCTTTGGGAGGTAAATAGGAGCCCTGAGGTCACGAGGGGTGGGGCCTTCACAGTGTGGTTAGTGTCCTTAGAAGATGGAAAAATGAGAGCTCTCTCTTTGCCACAAGGACACAGCCAGAAGGTGGCTGTCTATAAGCTAGGAATAGAACCCTCACCAGACACAGAATCTGCCAGTGTCTTGTTCTTGAACTTTTAACTCCTAGAACTATGAGAAATAAGTCTGCAAGTGAAGGCAGTCTGTGGGACCTGGCGATTGCAGCCTCATTTGCAGATGGAAGGACAAGCCTAGGAGGTTGAATGATTGACTCTGGGGACAGAGTGAGTTGTCCCCAGGTTAATGATGTAACTGAGGTTCCAGGTGTCACAGCTATCCCTGACATAGACTGAGTGCTCAGAGTGGGGAGCTTGGCAAGGCAAGGTGCAAATATAGAGAGAATAAGGACGTGCTCCTGGGTCTGAGATGCAANCAAACCAGAGGCATTTCTTTGTGGAATGAACACATTTTAAACAGCTGCCCTGACAGACAAGGAAACTGAGGCCCACAGGTTTGGGGCTGGTGGTAGGAGAGGTAGGTACCCTACTTCCTAATGCCACCCTGCCTCCCCCTACCATGCACATAGCTTCCTTGGCTGCATCAGAACCTGGGAACAGTTGGTTCAGGGCCATGTTTACCCTGGTGCCTCTCGGGTTGAAAATGGAGCNGGAGCCCTTGGCAGGGAAGGTGCTGAATCAAGCCAGGAAAAATATATGGGACACATCGTGTGGCTGTGGTTTCTTCACACCATCCAGTCATACAGCTGGCAATTAATTTCCCCTATAAATGAAACACCTTACATATCACTTCATCTGGAGAGCCTGAATTGACAGCAGCGGGTGTAATTTATACATACTTTTTACCCATCTGTTAGCATTCAGGCTTCAGGCTGCTTGTGTGTGTGTGTGTGTGTTTTCCCTTCAATTCTCTTCCCAAATTGAAAGGATTAGGTTAGGATTAGGTGAGTGTTTTAACCAGATATTCAGAAAGATGGATGACTATGTTTCCAGACGACTAATGCCCAGGGGAACCCCTCCGACAACGGTGGCCAGGTGGGGCTCAGTGATCTGGGAAATTGCCTCCACCTGAGAGCCTCGGTCCCAAAGCCTGGATGCTGGAGCTGCAGAGGGCCTCGGGGACTGCCAGCCCACCTCGTCAGTTCTGCAGATGAGGGATCTGAGGCTCAGGAAAGCAAGGTCATGGGTGCAAGGCTGTACTGCTGGCTGAAGGCAAAACACAGGTGGACCTGGGGTCTGGCTACAGGGAGAGCTGCAGCAGGGACAGCTCCATTTCACCTTGAGTTTGGCGGAGAAGTTGAGATGGGGNCTGGATGCACTGGCTAGCTAGGGGACAGTTTCTCCTACCCCTCAGACACCATGGAAGTTGGGTTTTCATATACTGAAAGCAGAACCAAGGTGTGGCAAGTTTTGGAGATCTTTTTTCTAGTTGTGTGCATCTATGTTGAACTCTGAGGGGACTTCCAACCCTGGCTCAGCCCATCTTCTCTAGGAAGCTGCTGTGGGAGATTGGGTTCAGTCAATATGGCTGGACAGTGGCACATCCTCTGTGCGATTGTCATTACAAATCCCTGGAGAAATATTTGTTCCCAGGATCCCTGCACCTTGAGTCTATAGAGACCCAGTCATTTGTACATATGCGACTTCAGTGGCCCTGTATTGAATGCCTACTACACATACTCTCTTGCCCTAGGCTCCCAGAGCATCCAGAGGGATGCTGCAGAGTTCTACCCAGAAAGGTCACACAGGTCCCCATGTCTTCTGCCATTCAAGGTCACAACAAGGTACAGATCTCTTCGTGCTGCCTTCTTTATTACCCCCTTGCCTAGGCTGGGCCGGAGAGCTATTAGCAGCATTGACTCTGCCTGGTTAGAACCAGTAAAATAGTTGTGTATTAATGCAGGGACCTGGGGAGACGTGGCCATTAAATGTTACATCAGACCCAAGGTGTCCTGTACATGCTCCCTGTGGAGTGTTCCAGGCAGCCTTGTCTGGGGAAGGGGGGGGCGTTGGAAATAACAACCAGGTGGAGAGGAGGGGATGCCGGGCTGCACTCTCTCTCTGGAGAACTGAGGACATCCTAGACAACCGAGGAGGAAGGACGGGCATGTCCTTGCCTCTGTTCAGCCCACTAGGCCTTTCAGGCTATGGCTGCATGCCCAGTTCGTGCTGGGCCCAGAGGGGCAGTATCCAAGCTCACGTCCCCATCCCGTGGTGGCTCCGATTTCACTTCTACTGTCTAAGGAGCATTTCCTCCTTGGCAGACCAGATGTCCCCAGTTTTAGCTCCAAAAAATGTAGTCACGGAATAATGGAAGTCACAGAGGAAAAGCTGTTTCCCCTTCCACTGAGGAGGTGAGACCCGCAGGGAATAATTAGTGAGTGGTACCGGCTCAATTTAAAATACAACCTACTGCATCCTATGGGGCAGGTGATTACTTCAATGAGTGGCCTGAAGGGAGAGAAGCAAAAGCAGCTGAAGTCATCAACCTAGCTAACTGCCCAGCCATCTAGGGCTGTCTTCTCACCTACCCCACACGCCTAACCTGCCACCCACCTGCTCATCCTCCAGAGCCCTCCCCACCACCCATGCACTGTCTGGGCCAGTGGTTCCCTCCTGCAANTGGTGACTAGAGTTCTCCCCTGATCTCCAGGGCTTAAAATAACCCAGAGATGATTTATAAAGCAATATAAGAAATCAAAATTCTAGACAGGGCTGTCTTGTCAGTGTCTCAATGTCGCTCCTTCCAGGCTGTGCCTGCCTGCCACTGTGGATGGCTAAACCTTTCTGCTGTGGGGTTGTTTTCTGACTGTTTCCCCACAGAGATGTTACATCTGAATAGATGGTATGGCAGTCTGGAGGGTGGGGCCCATCGGGGAGGAAGCAGGATGCAGGGATCCGGCCAGGTCCCTCCTGGCATTCCTGATGCTCAGAGCTGGTTCCTCTGTGCTTCCTAGACTGCAATAACTCAGGAAAAACACAACAACAAACAAACAGGGTAACAGAACAGGCGGGAGAGCTGGCCTGTGGGGGCTGTAAGTGCATTAATGGCTGGCCTGGTTGCAGGGAGGCCGCAGACAGATGCCAGATGTATTTGTGTTTTCCAATGTTAAGGTCTCAGAACCAGAAAGAACAAACCAGGAGATTCAAAAAGAGGAGGCTAATTGTTTGGATAGGAAGAGGTTAGTTACAGTAATGGGACAATTAGGGAGGAGAGGGTAGAGAGCCCTGGTAGTTTGGCCAGGGCAGTCCAATCCAGCTAGGGATGACNTCTCAACCAGGGGTCATTATTCTGAGTCTGGGTGTCTCCCTTGTGGTTGCCCATCTTACAAGGTGCATGTGAACTAGCAGAGGGCATCTAGTCANTGCGGCTTTGGGAGTGAAATCACACCACATCCTCACCCACTGCTGCATTTCAGGCCCTGGAAGCCTGTGTTCTAAGAGGCCCAGTTCAGCCCCTCTCCTGGGCTGGGNTTGGGGCTTCCTGATGACTGGGTGGTCATAACTCATAGGGATTTCTCCTTCCTTTGAACACTCCTGGGTCTCCAGCCTGAGCTACAAAGACCCCGATGTCCCTATCCGTTTATAGCATCCCCTTTTCTGGCTCCCTGCTGGTGCCTGGCATAGAGTTAGACAGGCCACCGGGTCCAGTTAGATGTATGAACACAGAGGAAATTATACAGGGGGCTTTGGGAGAGGGCAGGGAGTCAGGCAAGGGAAAAATCAAAGGGAAAACAAGACAAAGCAACCTAACAAGGCCTCTGTGTAGCCCCTGCCTTGTCCTGCAGGCCTGCTGCCTGCTGCCTGGCTCTTACCATAAAGGAAGCTGAGAATCCACATCCAACATGTACCAAAGTCTCAGATCTCAGATCGATTCTGGGGAGCCATTTGAGAATACTTGAAAACTGTAGATTGTAGGGGGNAAAGTCTGCCGTTTGAAGTAGAAAGTGGTCCATTTGCAAATTAATGGCTGGGTGGGCCTGAGACCCTCTCAGAAAGGAGAAGGCATGGCTGGTATAGATACCTCAGGAAGCTGAGAGGATGGGTAATCTTTACCAGAAAGCATGTTACTCACCCGAAGGGGCATCACTCTGTAAGCATGGTAAGCCCCANGCNGGCAGTTTTCAGCTGACAGTTTCCAAGTTCAAGAGTCCAGGCCTCGCTGTACTGTTCTNTAGACCTTCTTTAAGAAACAGCTAGTGGGGAGCTGGGTCTGTAGCTCAGTTAGTAGAGTGATTGCCTAGCTACCTAGCATGCACAAAACCTAGGTTCAATTCCACTAGGAATGGTGGCATAGGCCTGATATCCCTGGACTCAGTGGGTAGAAGCAGGAAGATGTTTAATGCCATCCTCAACTACATACTGAGTTCAAGGCCAGCCTGGGATACATAAGAGCTATTTTTTTAAAAGTGGCTGGATAGTCCTGGACTGCTAAGCTCCCAGCCTCNTGCATGTGAATGAGCAAGATACTCTAGGGAGGCAGTTTGGAGTCACAGAATTCTCCAAAGGGGCTTGGCAAGGCTCCTCAATCCCCTTCCTGTCAAACTCATCTGCCTCTCTCTTACTCAGAACTTGCTTTCCAGCCTCTGGCCTGACTGAGTGCAACACCCCACCCCACCCCCACCCCCGACCCCCCTCTTGCTGGTGCCCTTATTTCTCACTTCCC
Source organism: Neotoma lepida (assembly GCA_001675575.1). Lineage (NCBI taxonomy): Eukaryota > Metazoa > Chordata > Mammalia > Rodentia > Cricetidae > Neotoma > Neotoma lepida. Next base: position 145,318 of record LZPO01034910.1, read on the forward strand.
TCTGTTTGCAGTGGGGGACAGCTAATATTCTGAGTGGTCAAAGCAGTAAGAATAACTGGTGGTTGAACGAAAGCTTGGCCCTCAGTGAGATACTTATATTTCCCCTTCAAGACCCAGGGAACATGGGAAAAGAAAGACTATAAGAGCTGGAGGGGTGCTTAGGAAACACTGTCTTCTGGATATGGCCCAGCTGAGGTAACCATGATCACACAGTAGCTATCTGTGGCTACCTGCACAAGAACCGCCCCCATCCCCCCGACACACACACAGGACATGAAAGTGTTAGTGGGACTAGTTAGGGAAAAAAGATGTCTGCAGGGATGGAAAGGAGTAAGAGTGTAATGAGAGCCAGAATATGTTTACAGTATATTATATACATATATTGAATTGCCAAAAAAAAGTTTAAAAAAATTTAACCTGATCCCTAAGACTTCTCTCACTTCTGGATCTTTGGTGGCTACACAGGAGGAACCATACTTCTGTTGCTGAGGCAGCAGGGGGG
>LZPO01034910.1:165403-189647 GCA_001675575.1 Neotoma lepida
TTACACAAAAGTAGTGGTTTAACTTCTGTATTCATGGAAGTTTTAGCAGAGAGATAGGCTAGAAGGATTGACCTGATGCCACAATGCTTCCTCTGGAAGTCTTCTGAGTACCAACCACCACTGCTTAGGGTGTACCATGTCTGAACATGAGTGGGTCTTGTACAGATCTTAATCCAAATGGTTTCTGCTCTCAGGAAGTCTGTGATATGAGAACTCAAGTCAAGAGATGCTCTTCCTCTGCATACNAGGAGTTCATTGAATGACTCCCTGGANACATTGATAACAGAACATGCAGTGCAGCAAGCAACATGGCTGCTATGNTGAATGAAGGCCTCTTGATTGCCCTTGTTCCTTCCCCAGGAGTCCACTTCAGGTCCCAATATAGCACTTTTCTGGGTAGTTTCTAACAGGCGCCAGGACTGGATTTTTCCAGCACTCTCTGCCTTCATACCCTGGGACAGCCAAAGGTTTGGCTTATAGAACACGTCCACAGAGTGAGCTGGAAGCAAACAACTGTCTTTCCTAAAACCCCTATTTTCTGTCCTTTGTTCTTAGAAGAAGGCTCTAGATATGCCTCACTGTTGGCTTTGTCCACAGGGCCTGAGGCGAGAGCTCTGCTGCTCTGGAGATAATTCAGAGTGCTAATGGCATACAGATGCAAGCTAATTCATGTGCACATACACAAATTAGGCTGCAATTATCACAGGAACTATTTGCTAATGCTGGTTACCATTTGAACCATTACTCAGCATTGGTTACCACAGACGGCTGGTCAATATGGCTCAGCATGAGGCCTGCCTCTCAGCCAGCCATGGAAGCTAACAGAAACATGCAGCTGTGGGTTGATTTGAAATAGGAGGTGGGTCTCTCAAGGTTTGTGGTGTGAATGGAACGAGCCTTCTGGAAAATGACAGCAGGATCCCACAGGGGTGAGGAAAAGCCAGCACTATGTGCCATGTAAAACGACAGGTTCTATGTGTGGAAGGTCAGGAGTGCAAGGCACAAGCTGTGCCCATTGCATTCAATAGTAATTCCCTGGCTGACTACAGGGGACCCAGGGAAGCAAGGGGCTTGGGAGGAAAACAGTTCTAAGCCAAGAGCCAGTGTAGAAGTAACTGGTTACCCGTGAATATAGAGGCCAACTCACCAGTTTATCAGGCACCCCTGGTGGAGACAGGTTTTGAACTTGGTTGTCAAGGGATGTTTTAATTCTGATGAGAGGAGGGGCTGCATCGTGGCCAGAACTGGGATCTGAACAACAAAGTTGNTCTCTCTCAGGAGAGAGGCTTATATGAAGGAATGGTCCACAGTTGCTGAATCACAGCAATAGCTTCTTCTCACCGAGTGGCCTTCATTACCTAACTACACCACTACGCCTGCAGAGGAAGCATCTCCCTTGCATATTCTATAGGGAAGGGGGTGGAGGTCTGAATGGATGGTAAGTGATGAAGTCTGAGTACACAGGGATGCACTGGTCAGAAATAGGCTTGCATGGCTATTGGGAAAGACAGAGCATAACTCAGGTTACCTCAAGGGGTGGTTTCAATGGCACCANTGAATAGGGTGTGGGAGATGTGGCCTAGAGCCAGAAAATGATGCGTGGTTGGTCTAGAGCAACTGGGTGAAGGGGCAGGACAAATGCTGAGGGGTTCTCTTACCTGGGTACCCAAAAAGCCTAGAGAAGGAAAGAGGCTGACCTGGGTGAGTTATCCCTTATACATTTGTCTGTCCTCTTGCAGAAGGGCTTCACTGGCCCTGTCTGTCAGCCCCAAGCAGGGAAAAGCCAGNTCACTTATCCCTGGAGTTGCTCTGGCCCCCAGAGGGCAGCTTGTCTGACTTCCTTTGGGCAGTGAGCTAGGGTTCTTATGGCTGGCTGTGGATGCTGCTTTCCCTCTCACCAGCCTCGCTGTTGCTCCCTTGGACGCCTTCCTGGCTGGCCTGCTATCTGCAGGCCCTGCAGGCATCCTTTTACTCCTTTGCTAATCCTTCCCTGCGGACATGCCCGAGATCTGTGATTGGGCAGCTGGGCTGCCTCCCAGCCACCTGAGACTAGTCCTCACCAGAAGGCTAATTCTGCAGCCCGGCTCATATCCATTCTTTTACAATGGAGAGGCACTAAGGCCCCAGGTTTGTTAGGAGAGGGGAGTGAGATTGTGGGGAGATGCTTGCCAGGTCCTCCAAGAGAAAAACAAAAAGACAGTCTACAGGGCAGATAGTCTGATTCTAAATTAGATGGCGTGAGGCACTCGTTGAATAGGGATGAATGGAAATGCATGTTATTTGCTGAGCATACGATGGAGCCCAACCTGTAACCTGGGGGACAACAGGAGGAGACCCGCCCAGGTCCTCAGAGAGCTCCTTTTCAGGAGACACAAAAGGACACAGAAGTCCTTAGAGAATATTTTCACGAAGTAGAGTCCATGTGAGACCAGTGACATCATTTTCAGAGGTAAAAATAAAAATGCAGAGCCCCTAGTTCTAACATAACTGGGAATTTGAAGATGGTGACAGAGGATCATTAGTACAAGCCTTTCTGACTACATGTAGGAGTGGACAGGTCATATGCCTGTGAATTTGGACTTGACTACAGCAGACAAGAAGGGGCCAGCTGGAAAGTCCTTATTGGGCCTTTAGGAGCATCCTGTTGTGGGCTGTCTGAGGACTCACCAAGTGCTTAGGAGTCCTTCCTTTCACAGGCCTCTGTAGGCTCACATGGACTTGGGAAAAGAAATATAATGAATCTCCCCAGTTTTCAGAAGAGTACCCTGGGGCCCAGGGACACTGAATTGTTTCCTTAAAGTCCTCAAATGAGTCAGAAATGAAACAATCTTGTCTGGGATGCCCAGGTCCTGCCTGCCCAGCTCTTTCCTTGGACTCCAGGATTCCAGCCCCTTAGGGCCCCTTTGGTTCCAGACATCTTTGCCTGGAGAGATCTTCCCAGGACAAAGACCTCCAGCACTTGCCAGTGCCCTTCTCCAGCCTCTTGGAGGCTCTTTTGCCCTTGGAGATGCCAGACTCCTGCCCTGCACAGCAAACCACCAATGCCCAACGAGTACTGCCAACCCAGCAAGCACTTTCTCANNTTTGTGGGCAGTTTTCCAATATGTCCCATTCAACATTATAGACATTTTACAGTCATATTTCTACCTCTCAGCAGACCCATCCAGGACCACTAATGAGGCCTCCTCCGGTTATGATAATGGCACCCCTGTCTGCTCCCCGACAGGAGCAGGCATACCACCTTCAGACTCCTGAGCCCCTCTTCCTGACCCTGCTCTCCAGTAACCCTCCCTGACAGGTCCCCAGATCCCCAGACCCCTCTTCCTGACCCTGCTCTCCAGTAACCCTCCCTGACAGGTCCCCAGCCCCCTAGCATATTTACAGAAATGCCACTCAGCAGAACAACCTGAATTAAATGAACGTTAGCAGGAGAGCTGCTAGCTTCCAAATTAGCAGTGCATAATTAGTTTCATGCATAAACCTCTGGAAAGCACGGGTGCACAGGCTGGCGTGAGAGACAATGAGTTGCTGTGAGGATGAAGATGAGGAGCAGAAAGGGATGGGGGCAGGGGAGAGGATGGCTGAAGAGCGGATGAGCTGAATGACACGCACACCACGTTTGTACAGCAAAGCACTATTCACCATCTTTGGGGGTGAGACCTTCCTGTGTCTTCCATTCTCCCACGTGAAGCCTTGAAGACCCCACCCAAGCATAACCCACTTGTCCCCATTCCTGTCTTCTGGTTGTAGAGGGCTTAGGTGGGTCTTTCCCACCTGCTGGCTGAGTCTCATGAAGGAAGGCTTGGACCACACTTTGGCGAAGAGAGACATCTGAGCTTTGTGCTTTTCTATCTGATGTCACCGGACTCTCTGCCTGAGGTGAGCTGGGAGCTCTGGCTGGTCTGCTTTTTGGGGGGTGGAGGTATGCTTCCAAGACAGGCTGTCTGAGAGTCACAGCATTGTGCATTTCAGAACTCCTGGCACTTGCTGGGGAGAAGGGTGTGCCACACAGCAGCCCTTGCAGGTGAGGAAGGGAGAAGTCCCTTCAGTTACAGCTTGCTCTTGCTGGTAGCACAAGTCTAGGGGCTACACTGTCAGCACCAGATTTTGAATGCCAGCTGGATCATCCCAGCTGATCCCAGTATATCTGCACAGGAGGGATTGTAGTACCTCCCTGACCTGGCTTGAATCAGATATTTTCCCTACTGGACACATGATCCCAGTGAGGAAGGCAGGTCTTCTCCGGCCCTCCTGGATATTTTAGGACTATGTCATGGGTTAGAAGCACTTGTGCTGCTTTCTGGGGGGAATCTTTCACCTCCATAGGCCACACCTGGTCTCTATCCATCAGACTACCTGCCCTCTGGCTCTGTGACGATCAGTAAGACTAGAGAACTACAGGTTTCCTATGAACGTGGAGCAGTTGTTAAGAGCCAGGCACAGGGAAGGAAGTGAAGGCTTGCCACACCATGGAGCCAGACTCCAGCTTGTGTTGCTATTGACCCTCTGAGAGGGCTGTGCATAGTCTCTAGGCTTGGCTGTGGTTGTTACCATGGCCTACCCAAGGGGAGCTCTCTGTGTGGAGGCGTGCAGTCTGTATTGCTTACTGTATATTATTTATTTAGTCTTAATTTATAATTGTTTCATTGCCAGAGGATCTCAGTGCCATAGGGACAGAAATGTGCTGCCCAGTCCTCCATAAAGAATCCTTTTCCTGCCATAAATAAACAGAATACCCAATCAAGTACCCATCAAATTGCCTGGCCCTGGCACAAGCAGAATGCCGCTAATGAGACACAACACGCATTAGTTTAATGTTCTACCAGAGGAAGCGAGCTGGCCTCTGAGTGCCAGTGCAGGCCACAGCCCAGGAAGGACCAGAATGGGCAGCCCTCCAAGGGGACACTGGGGGAAGGCCCTGATGGCAAGCGGAAGCCTCTGAGGAGCCGAGGCTCATCTCTTGGGGTCACTGTTGCCATCCACTTTGTTTAAGGACAAGGCGTTGGCTGTGAACCCACTGTGTGCTTAGTGCTTAGTTGGGTGTAGTGAGCACTAGCAGAGAAGCCTGGTGCACCTTCAAGTGAAAACAGTGCATGCTGTGAAACAGTGTGACATGGATTAGCTCGTGGAGTGAAAGAAGGGGCTTCATGCCTTTGGTGCTGAGGAAGAAGGGAAGTGCAGGTGGAGTAGTAAGGAAAGGCCACTTGGAGAAGAAAGGGGAGAACTCCTTCAAGGAGAAGCAAGACTTGGAGACCAGGGGCTGGTGAGATGGTTCAGAATGTTTCCTACTCTTACGGAGAACCCAGGGTTTAGTTTTCAGCACCCACATGGCAGCTCACAACCACTTGTAATTCGAGTTCTAAGAGCTCCGACATCACCTTCTGGCTTTCACAGGCTCCTGCATGCAGACTGTATAAATAAACTCACACATGCTCACATACACACAAATAAAAATAAATAAATCTTAAAAAAAGAACCTGAGACCAGTGGGGCTCCATGGCATGGGCACACACACAAAGGAAGGAACACACTGTGATGCCAACAGAGAGGAGCGAGCTCAGGTACTGTTGTTAGGATGCCCAGATTCATTTGGTAGCACTAGGGAGCCACTGAGGGTCCTGGAATTTTAGGAGAACCAACCTACCAGAGTGGAAGGCCACTGCTTGTTACTCTTGATTGTCCACTTGATGGGATTCATGATGGGGACAAATCTCATGAGACAAAAGGGAGTTTCTAGATTTGGTTAATTAAAATGGGAAGAATGACCCTAAATGTGAGCAGTACCGTCCCATAGACCAGCGTTCCAGACTGAATAAAAAGGTGATGGAAATCATAACATCAGCATTTCTCTCTCTGCTTTCTGTGGGTACAATGCAACCCAGTTGTCTCATGCNCCTGCTGCTATGACTTCCTCACCATACCAGGCTGTACCTTCAAACTGTGAGCCAGAGTAAACCCACCCTCCCTCCCTCTTTCCCTCTCTCCCTCCCTCCCTCCTTCTCTCCCTCCCTCTCTCTCCCTTCCTTCCTTCCTTCCTTCCTTCCTTCTTTCTGTTCCTTTTGTCGAGTGTTTTCTCATAGCAACAAAGAAGGTAAGTGACATCCCACCATAGGCTTTGCTTAGGCAAGCTCCTGCCTAAGTCATCCTCTGCCACCCTCCTTCCCTGGGACTGTTTTCTGAGGGCCATCATACTCACTCCTGTTCTCTTTCTGGCTGCTCATTGTCACTGTCAGCTGCTTTGAGCGGAGCTCAGGACAACCTCCCACCCTAGCAGAGTAGCGCTCCCAGAAGATAAGATGAATGTCTGCAAGCCACAGGGCTGAGATGCTCCAGAGGAAGTGGAGAGAAGGAAGAAGGAATAAACACCCATCACATTAATAAGAGTTTGGGAAAAAAAGAGGAGCTGAAGCCAGGAGTCTCCAGATGGTGTTTAGTGAAATGACAGTTTGATGCTTAAGAGGAAAAATGGAACTGTGCTATGCTGGGAGCCTGGCTCTCATAAGGTGGGGTGGAGGATATGGCCATAAGCAGCCTTCTGTGAGGCCTGTGCTNACACAGGCTGACCAGATCCTGTACCAGGTATAAGAAGAGGAGGCGAGTTACCTCCAGGGTATCTGCTCACGGCTCCCTTTGTTTCAGGCATCTAGGTTCCCGCCTANACATCTATCCACCCATATANTCCAATGACCACAGCTTCTGAGAACTGGCCAAGCCAGTGCTCACATCACACAGTCCAGGCACAGGGTCAGCTGGAGGGACATGGTTAAATGCTTTGGTATGCATCACATACTCTGGGCACGGGTAACAAGGTGGCTTATCCAGCCTACTCCAGATAAGGGAAGGTTTCCTAGGGAGGATGATGCTAAGCTGGGTTTGGAATGTTGACTGGAGAAGCCTGAGCTACTAGGGGATGGCAGGCCAGGAAACAGATGGAGCAAGGCAGAGATTGCATAGNAGTGGAGCGTCAGGTGCAGGGGCTGTTCTTGGATATTGGTGTCAGTGCTGAGGTCATGGCATGGGTAGGTGAGGACCTGAAGCAATCAATGCCCATGTACCACCTACAGCTGGTGGAAAGTCTGAGAGGAGGTATCCTGGGTCTGCAGATTGGGGATAGAGGAGACCAAGAAGGTGAGAGGCCATTTCAGAGATACAGAGGAACTTGGCTCTGCTTTCTTGAGTGTGGTCTGGGACCTTAGATAGAAAGAACTCTGGACTGAGCTGGAAGAAAGGCAGTGATGTTAGCTCTGAGGACTCACACCCATGGGATTATTGCTCATCAGAGCCAAGGCTATTGTGGAATAGGCTGGTGCCAGTAGAGGCCCGTGGAGCCTGTGGGGAGCAGGCAAGGGGTAGAGTGGGGAGAATGCATGACAAAAGAGCCAAGAAGCTCCCTTCACCATCCGTTCTGTTTCCACCCCACCCCCCAAGTCACACAGCTGCCAGGGTTCAGACAGATGCTGTGATTAGCATTTTAATACATTTCAGAGGACCTTGTCCAAACTGCTTTGGAAATCAGAAATCAAGAGTTATCTTTGCCTGTCTCTATGGAGTCACATTCTCTTTCAGTTCCTAGGGAGGCCAAGGAAGAGTGTATGTGCATGCACATATTTTTGTATGTGTGTTTGCATGTAACTGTGTATACATGCATGTCATGTGCCCTGGTGTATGTACTCATTTGTGTTTGCAAGAGTACACTAGTTGTGATCTGTGTGTGTGTGCATGTATGCACACACATGCACAAGCACACACACATGCACACACATGGTTTGTTCATGCACATTCTACATGTGGCTTTGCAAGAGCAGTTTCATTCAGGGCCATTCACATGGTAGAAGAGAGCTCCACACTGATTGGAAACAGGTCAGTACTGAGTGACTCAGACTGTCCAGCATCTGGGCCTCAGGTTATAGGAAATGCATTTCCAGTGCAGCTGCCTGCTGGACCTGATCCACACTTAAAACAATACAGCCTAACAGGATTTTGGCCACGTGTCATTCCATTGCACTCCCTTGAACAGTGTTGGCACCCTGAGCTGCCCTGGCAGAGGTTTTATGCTCCAGGTGGGCTGAAGGCAGCTCTTTGTGGGTTAGGGAAGAGGTAGGCTTATAAAGCCAGGGCTTTCTCATGGTATGTTGCCTGCTTCCTCTCTACCTGCCTTCCAAGGCTCTTTTTAGGACACCCAAACCCAGCCACGTATTACAATTGTCAAGCATATCCATCAGTCATTCAACTTCCTTCAAGTTTACTTCTGCTGCTCTTGTCACATTNCTTGGACATGGGACCTGGAGAAGTAACACTCAGTGCCAAACACTGATTCCAGAGGCCATCTTCCCAGCTCAATGACTAGGGGACCATCACTTTCCATCCAAAGGAACCTGCACTTTGCTAGANTGAGTCCAGTTTTGAAGGAGTGGAGCAACACTTCTGGTTCCTTTGGAGTCTGGGCTCAACTAGAAACTCCAGATCTGCAACCCACTCTGGACCAGCTCAGCTCCTGGGCACTGTTATGCAAGGAGTAGCTTCCTGTATCCTAATGGAGTCCCCAGGGTAGCACGGATGCACAAACCTGCCTTCCATNTCCACAGAAATGGAGCTGGAAAGGTGTGCCCCCTGTGAAGGAAGCCCAGGAAGCAGCTAGCAATTCCTTGTAGGTTTGTTTAATATAAATATCCCCTCTATTTATCTCTGGCTGTTAATAAATTCATGCATTATTATTAATTAAATAAATTATTAGGGAAGCTCTCATACCAGAGGAGCCACTGTGTTAGATCAGCTTGTTGCCAGAGCTTTCCTGTTGGCGGGACTCAAAGCCCACACCTGCAGCCGGCCCAGGCACAGGATTTAACTAAACACCGGCGATAATTAGATCAGTTAACCTTGCAAATTAAAACAAGCACATCACATTAGCTCAGTTTATCCTAAAAGAAAATATGAAGTTCCCCAAGATAAATCATTTACTAAGAAGAGAGGAAGCCAACACACACTGTTGTCCCAAAACTTGGGGAAAGGAACAAAAGAGACTTGAATAGGGTCAGGCAGTTGGTTTGCCTTTATAGAATGATCCCCTATGGATTGATCATATTTTCCCCTGTGATGTAAAAGTTTCAGGGACACCCAGTTGGGAGCAGGCTAGAGCTCACAACCACAGCAAAGCTCTATGGAGTCTGAGAGTAGGGAAGGGACTCAGGGTGATGTACTGCACCTCATAACGTGTAGTCAGCTCCAGCAGTCCCAGGGTGGAGTACATCTGAACATGGGGACTCACACCTACCAGGGACAGCTTTCTAGAGGGGTTGTGACCCCTTGGGTCTGGATGCCTAGAGTTCTTTGTGTCTGATAGATGCTAAATATTAAGGAGTTGTTTGAAGTCTATGAATTTGGCACTCGCCAAGACAAGGTTGAGGATAATTTGGAATTTAGGAGAAATTGACCCTTTTAAAGTCCATATGCACGCGTGCACACACACACCTACACACACCTCTCTTTGAGAAGTAGTCTCATATAGCTCAGGCTGGCTTTGAACTCACTATGTAGCTGAGGATGACCTTGAACCCCTGATCTTCCTGCTTCCACTCCCTTAATTTGGAGAGTACAGGTGTGCAACACCACACCAGTATTATTCTGGGAATCCAATACAGAATTTGTGCAAGCTAAGTAGGCACTCTTCTAATTGAGCACAACTTCAGCACACAAAACATTGACCACCAAGTGCGCGAAGACAAAACGACCATCTGTCCAAATATGTCTAAGAAATTAGTGGGTTTTTTCTTGTTTGTTTGTTTGCTTGTTTGGGGTATCGGGGATTAACCTGGGCCTTACATACATACTAGGCAAATACTCTACCATGGAGCCACATCTCCAGAATTAAAAAAAAATTATTTACTTTGAGATAGGGTCTCACTAAGTTGTCCAAGCTGATATTTAATTTGTTCNGTATCCCAGGCAGGCTTTGAATTTGTGGTCCTCCTGCCTCAGCTTCCCAAGTAGCTGAAATTGCAGAGGCCGGACCTAATCATGCCCAACTGAGAACGGTGTTTGCAAGTGCTATACTAATACTATGTCATGGCATTATTGTGCTAATTACACAGGCTTTGTATCTGTTCATTAAAGCAGGCTTGGCAGGACGTTAACTTGGAAACACTGTTGGAGTGTCTACTCCAAAGTAATAAAACTGAGCTGAGCACGCCCCTTAATATGGATGCTAATGGAGCCTGTGTCCTCCCCATTCTTGTGAATTACAGTGGGTTCCCTTAATCTGTCAATCATGAGCAAACCTTTGCCTTACTACAGAGCAAATCAAGATTAGGCAACTCAGCAGAGCTGTGCCCCACTGTGTCTGGACTGTCATAGCTGGGTTCAAAATGGAAGCAAGTGGATAATGCTAAGGTCCCTTCCAACTCTAATTTTCAGAGCTTCCATGATTCTTAGGAGAGAAATAATTGCAGAGAAGCATTTTAGTCACATATTGAGCTTTTCTAGCATAAGAGGAGGAATCAAAGTTTTCTGATGGGCTGANCATAGAATTGGANGGACACCAAAGTTCCTAAGGCTGGAGGACCAAGGAGAGCACATGGAAGACTCACAGTGCAGGAGTCCAGGCTGTGCCTATCCTCTGCACCCCTGTNTATGAGCATCTCTGTTCTCTTTTATTACAAACCAGAGTGCCAAAGAAACTCCATGTGTAATGGCAAGATAGCTAGGACCCTGGCCAGTTCTGTGTGGCTGGTCCTGTCAAACAGATTTTCGCCTGTGGATGGGCACTGTCTTCCATGTGGTCAAAGGAATGTAACATCCTTCCAATCCCCAGCAGCTTCAGAGGCCCAGAGAGAGAGCTTAATTTCTTTTCTACTTCCCACCAATAGGATTTTCAGATAATCAAGGGAGGCATCTCTGCTAGGCAGATTCTGCACAATCCCTAGGTGCCCCAGGAGTGCTGATTCTGCCTACTGAGTTTATCCCTGGGAAGGGAAACTGAGGCAAGCCACCCACAGGGCCCAGCTCCTATTTCTGATGCCCCTCTCCCACCAGGTTTTCACTGGTCTCCATCTGCACAGGCTGCTCAATNGTGAAGTGGTTGCTTTCCTACTCAGGATGCCTCTACAGTACCCAAGCACCCAAAGAAAAGGGGCCGTGTTNATCACTGGATAGCAGTCCAATCCTGAATTATAAAGGCCCGCAACTCCTTTCTGAATAAAATTCTTGTTANAACTTCTCCTCCTTCCTTCTTGCTTTTGTCCATGTTGTCACCTCTTGGGTATGTTATCTCCAGGTTCCCTTGTCCACCCACAACCCTCCCATCCCTCAAAGGCTGGTCCACTGTTCCCTGCACAGTGACTTGCTGAAGAGACTCAATGAATAGTCACTTCCTCTCAGCACTCCTGATCCATGTGAACTCTGAATTGCAGCCTGGGTCTCAATCCATTGTCCTCTAATTGCTTGGCATGTACACCTTTCCTCTTCTGCAGAAGGGAAGCCCCAAGGGGAGGCAGGGGTCCTTGCCCTCTCCTGCTTCCATCTGCCAAACAGCACCCAGCGTAGGGCCACGCTCCTGGTGGGTGCTCAGGAAACACTTGCTGAATTGAATTAAAAACCTTCTCGCAGGCCCTGAGCAGTTCCAGCTGTCGGGTGCCAGCTGTCAGGGCTGCNGGGAGAGGCTGAATGCATATTCATCTCAGATGCTCTGTCTCCCTGTCTTGAAGGGCCTGCTAGACCATTCCAACCACACAGGGGACTGGGAATGCTCNTGCTTCTGCTCTCATGGGTTTAGGGTTTGCAGTCTCCTGGGCTCCCTTCACCTCTTTGATGGTGAAAAGTTAGTGAATGGGAGGTGTAGACAGAAATGTGTTTCTCACACAGGGATCACTCATACCGTTAGGACAAAAACCTAACTAACAGCTCTCCTGTGGCACAAATAGAATGATCTCAAACTGTGTTCTGCAAACATATCCAAGCCTCAGCAGGGATTGGTACAGCCACCTCCATGGGTGTTTCTGTCACCACTTCCATTCTATGGGTGGGATTTGATGGTTTCCCGGNTGACCAGTCATGGGCTGGGTTGTGTGGCTGGGAGTTTGTAGCTATGCATCTAGAGTCAGCTGTCATTTGGGGAAATAGGGGCAGAGGTGGGTTAGGAAAGATCAAAGGAGACAGAATAGCAACAGGACAGTGGGCACTTCCCCTAGTGTAACAGGTGTTCAGGGATCTATACACACTATGTTATACTCTCCATAGGCAGTCCTTGTACAAATACACCACTGGCTTAGAGAAGAGAAATGACCAGCCCCAGGTCACACAGCTCAGAATAATAGAACTGGGATTGGAAGCCAGATTCTGTGCATGTGAGCCCCAAGCCCACACAATAGCAGGGATTTTGTTGACTTTCAGGGTCTGAGTGTCCTCTTATAAAGGAGCTTAGGAGGGCAGGAGTGGAGGGCTGTATTGGTTCTGGTGCTGTGGGGCTTGGCAATAGGAAAGCAAGTAAAAGCCAGGGGAAACCTTAGATCTAGGACCAGAGGCAGACCTATTCCATTCCCTGTCCATTGTGATTATGGCTCTTCTGTGACCTGTCCCACTTCCTGGGTCAGTTGGGCCACCTGCAGGGGCATTTGAGNGGCCCTTATGCATGGTGCTGACAGGTGTTGGATTTCCTGTCCATGGTGATGATTGACTTCATAGGGTGACCCGAGTGGATCTTTGTCCGCAGTGGTGACAGACTCCAGAGGGTGAGCGAGTGGGTTCTGTCCATGGTGCTGACCGATAGCTGAGGGTGAACGACTGGGTTCTGTCCATGGTACTGACTGACACCTGAGGGTGACCAACTGGGTCTTGTCCATGGTGCTGACAGACTCCAGAGGCTGAACGAGTTGGTCTTGTCCATGGTGCTGAACGATATTAGCTTATGGCCCGGATAGGTTTTGTCCATGATGTTGACTGAGTCATGACAGGGATCTTAAAGAGCAAAGGGCAGAGCCGGCCAGCCTTCCTGGCTCACCTAAGTCTGTCTGGGCTGAGGATAGCCAAGTGATGGTCTGAATTGAAGACTCACGTAGCTTGTGGATGGGGTTGCAATATTGCTCCACCCAGCTTGCTCTTTTGTAACCTCTGCCCATCTCTACCAGTCTAGGGGCAAAGTCTACTGGTCCCTCCTCATAGTGTATACCCCTCTTTTCTTCATAAACAGAAGCACTTATTATCATGGCTCTGTGACATGACTCTGGTCGTTGTGGCATTCATAGTTGTCTGTTGAGTAGGGAACCTCAGGGAAGCTTTTTGCATTCCTGATGAGGGACTGAGGCAGCACGCCCTGCCCTTCTCAGCTGAAGATTTGATACACAGAGCCAGAAAAACCACTTTCTCACTACAAAGGAAGAAACTGACCTTAACATTGTTATACANATGAACCAACACTAGAGTCTGTGTTGTGGATACCTGTATGGTCATTCCTCTGCATGATGGCACTGTCCTTGGCAGCCCCAGTTTTTCCATTGTGTTGGTGACCATGTGACCTTGGACAAGCCCCTTATCCTTTTTCTCTTATTAACAACAGCACTGCCAGTGCTCAGCTTTTAGGACCAGTATGAGACTGCTTTGAATGAGAGGGTATTTGCAGAGCACATGGGTCATATGCAGTTCTCTGTGAATGATAACTCTCACCATGGCTGGAGAGACAGGGTGCCATACCTGCCCTCCCATTTGAGAGCATTCTGTCAGCCTTTAGACAGCAGAAGCAGACAGAACCCTGACACTGAACCTTTNCCATCCCCACCTCAGTGATGGTGGCCTAACTCCCAGCTACCAGCACTTACACTTCTGGCTTAAGGGCCTCCTCTGGACAAGGATATCAGTTAGTTACCACATGGCAAGCCAGAAGAGCTGGGGAGTTAACAATTCATGTACACATCCTCAGCCAAAGCTTGGTGGGCACTGATGTGTATCCTGGCCCCTGGGTGGGATGATTCTGGGGAACATGTCTCATATTGTTTCTCAAGTCTTTTGGTGGGGCTGAGCACCTCTCACACTGAATGCTGGCTTGCCTGTCAGCATGCCCTTCTTTTGATTTTTTCTCTTTCCTTTTATAGATTCTCACTATTGGACATGTTTCCTGGGGTCACTGTCTGAAGCCCACTTGAGCAAGCTCCACTTGCCTTCAAATGCATTTTACAATCTGCTTTTGGGGGGCACTCAAACACTGAGGGCAACCTCTAGAACCTCAGGTCAAGCTTGTGGCTGTCAAGCATCTTCATGTGTATTAATTCTGTGGGGATCTTGTTCAAATGCAGAAGGTNCAGTTTGAGTGACATAAATCAGATGGTGTGAAGTGTGACTCAAGACTCTTTACTTCAAATAAAGCCCTAGTAATACTAGTGTAGTGGTCTTGTGATCTGATGTCCATATTTAGTCTGGGAGAGTCAAACAATAGGGAGATTTGTATGGGTGACAATGGGCTAGGAGTGCCCCATAGAGGAAACCAGGATTATAAAGTGAGGTTCTGAATCTCTGGGGGATTATGGCAGGCTGGCAGGGGGTGGGTGACAGAATTTTTCCAGGGGAAGAGAAGTGGGGGNTTTCTGAGCTTGAAGCCACAGGGTGTATAGGATTTTTGGCAGCTTGCTCCCCTGAAGTTGATGGGTGCTCACAGGCTGTAAGGGGGTGGNGATTCTGAAGAATGTGAATGTGAAAAAAGCCCTTCACTCTCCAAACATCCTCCATTCTCAGCCCTGAGTAGGAGCAAAGTTCAGATTTCCATCCCCCAAAGCCTGATTTGTCTGTTTGTTTATTTATTTATTTATTTGCTAATTGCTATGGTTTCAATGTTGAATGTCTCCCAAAGTCCCCAAAGTAGCACTGGGAAATATCCCCTTTAAGGAATTGTGTTGTCTAGATCACTTCCTCCTTTTTGTCCTTTTCAGGTGCTGATATATGTGGTTCTGTTTTTTCATGATGGGTTGCTTTGCTATAAGTCCNGAAGCAACAGGCCAGTTGACAGTGGGCTAGAGCATCCTAAATAGCTCAAAGGAACCTTTCTATTTATAAGTTAGTTATGTCAGGCATTTTATTATAGGGATGGAAAGCTAACTAACATGCCACCCTCCCAATTCCTCCTGCCTTACATGCCCAACAAAATTCTGTTCTCCTCCTCCATGGACAATTTCTGGTCATTATGGCTNACTGCCATTATTCTTTTCTGAAAACACACAGGTCAAATAGTCCAAGTTGCATATTTGAACCATTTTGTATTTTTATTATTCTCTATTTCAAATGTGAATTAGGAACCACAGGGTTTCACTGTAGCAAAGGACCCCGAAGATCATCCAGGCTCACATTATTGTTTTGTCATTAATAATTACACTTGAGTTATTTATAGCAATTCTTGGCATATAAAGGGCTCACACATGTTATTTAGACTTCATTATAGAAAGTAGAAAGCTCAGACCCAAGTCATCCCGAAGAATGATATTTTCTTCACAGTCTGTAGGTGTTTCAAGGGTGGAATGGAGTGTTTGGNNTCTTCTTGCCTCCTCTCTTCTGGACACAGAATTAGGGATGAGGCTTTGGATCAAACTCTTGCCTTGTGCCCACTTGGTCACCAGGAGAAAATGCCACCTTTCTGGCACCCCCTGGTGGTTGCCTGAAGGCATACCATAAGTGTGTTTGATGCTGACATGCTTTTTACAGCATAATAGACTTGGGGACCTAGAAAGACCTCGTCCCATTAAACACCAGCGCTTTTCCTGCTACAACTATTTTCATGAGGACTTTGATAAAGAACAATACTACTTTTTTGCCATCACCACCTGGGGTTGCTCATCTTTGATGGTTCAAGGCAGCCCACAGTTCCGGAACCCCACTGGTCCAAAACACAGAGGCATCTGGTCCTTTGCTCACCCACACACATGCTTTCTAAAAGGAAACCATCCAGTCCTAAAGCACATCCATCCAGAAGCAGCAGCTCACACAGAAATCTTGTGTCTCAGGCTTGCTTTCTGACGAAAGGTTGAGAAGCCCTTTAATAGTCTCACCATGACTCACACAGGCACAACCCCTGTGGCAACCTAACCTCAGGCTCCCTCTCTCGAGGACACACACCTCACATCACACACCCCCACACTCACATCCTCACCAGTTGTGATTACTGGATCCAACACACCTTCCCCATAGCCTTTCTTCCATGTATCCAACACCACAAAGCCAGGTTTTTTTTCTTTCCAAACCTACTCAGCAGGAAAAGCTAAGCTGGGAACTGTTTTTGGGGGGGCCGTAGGTGATATGGACAGAAGAATTGTGAAGACTGCTCAGACTGTGCGCTTGTGAGGTGTCATGGTCAGCAGGGACACTCAGCAGAAAGAGAAGCTGCCTTTCACTTATCCTCATGCCTTCCTCTGAACCAGGCAAGACAAGCACTGGTGACTGTGACTCTCGGTGTTAACAGAAGACTCTGGGACTAAAGAGCAGTGGTGGGTAACTCTGGGGATTGCAAAGCTTCCTTGGGCGGTCTGCACAGAGGAACNCATGTCAGACTTGGACCTTGGGGGTAAATGGAAAGAGTTTAAAAGGAGACTGAAATAGAAAACAGAGGCCCCTGAGGAAGATGATAAGTGTGCAAGAGCTTTGGGGGTCTGAGGAATGCAGAAGAGGATTGGGACACTGGCTGCATCTTCTGGGTAACAGAAATCAAAGGTGATGAGAGCTTTATCTCACAGGGATAACACTGGTTATCCTATGGAGAAGGCACTAGCAGGGCAAGGGCCTGGAAGTGAGTGGCTACCACTAGGGCTGGAATTNCTTGGGGCAGCCTGATTTATCTTTCTGGAACTCCCAGATACCTCCTGTTAATACTATATTATAAACATTTTCAGCAATACACTGTGTCTCACTAATTTTATTCTGTTCTGAACAGAGGACAAGTTATCTACGCTGTACTACAATTTGCCAGTGCTGCTACAAATGGCAAAATGCCTCTTTGAACTCCTCAGAATTAGCAGAGTGCAGGGGTGGGCTTGCTCTTGGGAATCTAGCTTTGGCTCAGGGTGAGTGTATCAGGGAGGGACCTATTTGACCCTTGCTTGATTATGATTGTCATCAATGGTGGCAGGCAGTGGAGGGCAGAAGACACAATCATACTAGCAAGGGGGATGCTGGGCTGCACATAAATCTGGCATACTAGCTTCCTGTTAAGGTAGAAGAGAGTCTTCTAAAGAGAGAGACTGGAGACCTCCCCCATAGTTGAGCCTTGGAGGTTTGGGTTCTTGNTCTATCTCTGTCACGAGCAAATTCACAGCTCATGTCATGCAGATCATTGATTCCACGTGAGTCAAAGGAGAGAGCAGAGTTCCCCACTCACGCCTTTATTCCATCTCATTAAGCAATGTGGGGAACNCTGGATCTATTAGTCTTAGAAATATGAAGAATGTCAGAATTCGAAGGGATTCCAGAGGCAAACAGCCTAGAATGTAGCTCTGGGGAGGGTCTGAGCTAAGCTGGAGTCACATGGATTGTTTTGGCAGCTGTACCTAAGTCTAGGTCCCTAGGCTGCATCCATTTACTCATATGCCTTCTTGAAGTCAGGACCATAGTAACAGGCACCATTGCTTTCTGGTTCTTAGAGAGTCTTACCAGGCACAGATTGTGACCAGGCCTGGACTTTGCTCTGGGTGTCTCAGAGTCCACAGTCATTTATATGATAAATGCATGGACTTTCAAGGCCAAGGTGGACAGGGAAAGGAAGAAGAAAGTGTCATGTCTAGGAAGGAGGTGCATGAGAAAAGCCATGAGGTGGGGAGGACTTAGGTTGTTTCTACAGGAGGGGAGAGCAGGGTCTGCAATGGCTGCAGTGGAACATGGGGCTGGCACTGTGGGCTGAGTGAAAGAAGAAGGGCAAGTCATATGCACTGTAGATGTAGCCCTTGTTTCAGCTGGCTCTGTCTCTGGGTAAAAATCCCTGACTCTCCTCTTGAGGCCTCAGCACTCTCTTCACCTTGGTATTGCCTTCTGGATAATGGGATACATAGCAAAGGGATACTGGGCTGCACATAAGCCTGACATACAGGCTTCCTGCTAGCGTGGGAGAGGGTCTTCCAAAGTGGGGAGGTGGAGACCTCACCAGTGGATGAGTTTAGGAAGTCTGGGTCCTCATTCCATCTCTGTCATGAGCAAATTCTCAGCTTATGTCACTCAGAACATTGATTCCACATGAGTCAAGGGAGAGAGCAGAGCTGGAAATGGTACCCAAACTGGCAGGTCTTGGGCTGAGTCTGCCCTGCAAGCTATACCATGAGGTGGCATGGCCAGCTTTGTGCCCAGAGGAGGGAAGGGACTTGGCTGCTCCGTATGTTCACATAATTTAAATNAATGCTCTTTAACACAACTTCCAACTCCTCCTACCATAAGAACCCTTGGACTTGTCCTCAAAACGAATGAGAGCCAGCCACTAAGAGGGAACACTCAGCCTCAGAACTTGTTGTCCTTCCTGCCTTCGACACCACCATTGGTCTTGGGACACAGTTTTTCTTCCTTAGCACAAATGACATTTGGGGAACCAGGTCATTATTGGGGAGACTGTCATGTGCATTTCAAGATACATAAATTCATCCCTGGTTACTCCTCACAGATGCTAGGAGCGTCTCCAGATGGTGCCCAAGTTCTTTGGGTACTAAATTGTACAGTTGAGGACCACTGCCTAAAGTACAGATAGGCACTTCTCTTTAGGGACTTTGGGAAAGAAAAAGATATGTCACCCATTTTCCCCACAGAAGAACAAAAGTATGAGTAGGTGGGAATCACAGAGAAGGGGCTTATGGGGTCCCCCATGGTTTAGGCATCACTGAAGATCTTTTTTTTTTCTGCCATGGAATAGTCAAAGGTAGCATATTGTTCAATGTTACAGATTAAACTGTGCCTTGTGCTCCAAACAATGAAGTCTTACCTGTGAGTCAGAATGTGTTGGAGACAGGATCTTTACAGAGGATCAAGCTGAGGTCCTTGGGATGGACCATGATCCAATGTGACTAGTGTCTTTAGAAGGGAAGTACATGGGTGCAGAAGTAGTGGACCAAGGGCTATAACACAAGGCAGCAGAGAGAACACCTGTAGACAANGAGATCCCCAGACTTCNAGAAGCTAGAAGAGAGACATGGGAGACNCTGTCCTTAAGCCCACAGGAGAGACAAACCTTACAGCCATCTTGGTTTGTGAATCAAGAACCAAGATGTTTTTGTGACTGAAGCCTCCAGTTGGTGATATTTTGTCATTATCATCCCTAAACTAACACACTCAGCCAGAAGGACAGCAGGAGGAGTGTGTGGGTCTGGC
This sequence comes from Neotoma lepida, assembly GCA_001675575.1. Lineage (NCBI taxonomy): Eukaryota > Metazoa > Chordata > Mammalia > Rodentia > Cricetidae > Neotoma > Neotoma lepida. Next base: position 184,712 of record LZPO01034910.1, read on the forward strand.
TGTGACACNACTATCTCAAATAGAGACACAGAAGGTGGCAGAGACTGGGAGAGAAGACACAGGTCGTGACAAGACNTAGATTCACTACGCAGAGACAAAACCGACACTTCCTGCAAGACAGACAAGTAGAAATATATCACATTTCTAAACTGAAATGCTTTGATTATGCCTATCACCAGGAGTTGTAAAACTACCCCGGAGAATTCACAGCCTCTGAACATGCTAACTACACCCTTCATAAATTCGTGTCTAGTTTCTGTTATCATATCACTGTCTCTGGGGACCCCTGGCTTGTCATCATTTGCCCTTTATAATTTATTCATCTTCTTGCTTCTATCCTTTCTACTTATCATTCATCTTTACAGTTGTATATAAAATTAGATGGATCCTTCAGTGGCAGGGCAGTTCAGGAGGGGGATGGGCCTCTTTGGGGAAGCCCCTTGATGGCTGGTGGAGGACCCACTAGAGACTCCTCTAGATGCCAAGGTAGGGCAAGCAAAAGGAGACAGGGGTAAGGAGAGGAGGGAGAGAAGACAGTGAGGGGACAGAATAAAAGAGGAAGGTGGGAATGAAAGGCAAAACNAAGATATCCAGAATGGAGGGCAGGAGAAAACAGACCAGAAGAGAAGTGAGAAAAAAAAAAGAAAATGAGATTAAGAGAAAGGAAAGTAAGAGGGAGATGTTAGAAGGGATGGCAGTGCTGGGGCTTCAATTTGAATTTATGGTTGGTAGATTTTTCCATCTTACTATCTTTCTTAACAAACTCACAGAAGGTCACCCTGATTTGCCATGGAAATGACAGTTCCTGCATTGCAAGCACCTGAGTTGGGAGTATGGATGGCAGGGATATTGCATGTCTCCTGTGTGACTTCAGGGGTGGGTGGGAGGCAGCAGAGTGTGTTAGCCCACTAAGGGCACAAAAGCCCATCTTTAACTAGCAGATTGGAGCTTCGATATTTACCAAGAATAAACAGCTCCCTTCCAGCATGCTAGCTCCCCTCCACACCAGCTTCCTCTTCACTGCCTCCAGGCCTCCTGCTAACTGGAACCCCCTTCTCCACTTCTTCCAGCTCTGGCCAAGAATCTTTGTGCTGCTGAAGCAGTGAAGGAGTAATTCTGGCCACCTCTCATCACATTATCTGCATTTCCCTAGCCAGAGCTTTGTTCCCTAGGCCCCATCTTCCTAACTTTGGGAACAGATGGGCTCTCCCTGGAAGACAATCTTCTGCAAAGTCCCAAAGGCCTGAGCAGCTGGAGCTCAGCAGTGGGGCTGTGCTTTAAGGCACACAGGTCTTCCACAGAGGTCCCATGCACTCTCAGACTCTGGATAGTTCTCAGACCTGGTGTGAGGCATGAACACCTCTCTTTCAGGTGGGCCTTTTGGTCAGGCNCCTGCCTTGCTGTGCATGCACAGTGCAAGGCTGTTTCTTGCTACTCTAACATACTCATCTGACTCCCAACTCCTCTTCCTGCCGGCTCATATCCTGAAGAAAACCTGAACCTCCCCCTCCCCCATAGCCATTTTTGTTCCCTTGGAAGTTCTAAAGCAACTGAAAGCACTAACAGAAGAGAGGAACTTGAGTTCAGAGCTATTTATCAATTGTGTGATCAAAATCATGGTGTCTTCCTCATAGGGTGGTCTTAAAAAGAGGCTGAGGCAAGGGATGTGATAAGTAGCATCATGCCTATCATTTAGCACAGGGCTTATCAAGTATTCACTGTGAATGCTAAACAGTTGACTACACTGGCCACTTTATTGTAATGTCTATTGTCTTCCATGGTTGGTTATATTTGTGTGTGACTTTTGTCCCCAACTTGATGGGCAACTCCAAGAGGGAAGGGAATATATTGGAAAATGCTTGCTGATGGGTTGAGAAGCCACATTCTATGATTGTACCCTGTAAACACTGATGATAGGAGGCACTGGTCTTCTAGCAGGAAAGAGTGAAGAGAGACAGACAAAGACAGAAAGAGGGGAGGGGGAGAGAGAGAGAGGGAGAGAGAGAGAGAGAGAGAGAGAGAGAGAGAGAGAGAGAGAGAGAAAGTGCATCATGCTGACTTTATGGCAGAAGGCCATACACGCAAGGACCCTGGTGAGGCTTCATGGTTTAGTAATCTCACTCTCCTGAAACAATGCCACATTCAAGAATAATAATCCATTTGTGACACTGGTCCAGGCAATGACTCCATCAGCCCTCAAAGCAGCTTCAATTAGGCTGGTTTCCAGGGAAATTGGCCTCTGATTCAGAAGAACAGCCATTGGGGACTTGTTCCCTAAAATTCTACTTATTCCAAGAGCAATGCTAGTTCCCCTATCCTCCTGGATGAAGGTGAGTGAGGACTGCCTCTGGTCCAGCTGCAGTTACTGTGTTGGTGGTGTTAGCTGTGGCGGTGTGTGCACGTGCGCTTATGTGTCTTTGTGTACAACAATGGATTATTTTCTTGCTGAAAGGTGATGCCAGCTCTGTAAGTTGCTAGGAAGCAGAATGTGTTGCCTGTACCAGTTTTCTCTCCTTTCTCTCCCCAGTAAGAATATACAGGGGTGATTTTAAGGGATTGATTTTAATGAATTTTGAAGTCTGGAAAAGTGCCTAAATTGCTGAGGTTACCACTTTTCCAAGTTCCCTTTTCAATTTCATTCTCCTTAGTCAGACACGGAGGGTTCTCACTGGGGCCCCAACTACGGCTGCCCCAGACAAGAAGAGGTTTCTCCTGTGCCCCACTTCCAACTGAACAGGCATCTGTAAGCACAGCCTCAGCTGGCAGGAATATGTATGATTTGGTTGAGCATTTTGCTTGGACCTCTCTCTGCATTTGCTGGCAGCACACTTCCTCTGATCTCCAAGGAGAGAACCAGCTCACAATAATAACGGCAGTTCTGCTTTTCGGGATCAAAATGACTCCACTTTAAAGCATAATTTTACTCGGTCATTTTGTTTTCCATTTGTCTGCATGTGAGTTTGTATGGGGACAATGTGCCCTCAGAACCTGTAGCTGCAACTCTGGCTTTTCCTCTGTGTCTCCCCCTGCGAGCTCTGCCTGCCCAGAGAATTGTGCAAGCAGGCTTGTGAGGCTGAGTCTCCTCAGGAAGCCTTTGAAGAAAGGTCGGTGTTCTGGGCAGCACAGGGAACTCTGGGCTGTGTCTGAGACCTACCGGAGGCATCTACTTCCACCCCATCTCTGCCAACATACATTCATAGTTCTTTTTGCCTCTTGCCCAACTTGTCTTTGTGATTTCAGAAAAATGCCACTGGATCTCCCAGTATGAGGGATTAGCGCAGATTATGGGGAATGGTGTTAATTATCGGTGGAAGGGGGGCTGGCGCCTGGCTCCAACGTGCTCCTGATTTCCCCTGGGCCTTTCTGCCTGGTAATAAGCCTTCTTTAATCTGGCAGGCCCCTTGGTGAAATCAGCACCACGGACAGTGATATTGATTGCTTCTGAGAAACCATCACAGCTGCTCAACCAAATTACCTTTGATATGTGACCTTTAATGTAATTACTGCAACATCAAAGTATTTCTATAAATTATTAAAGAACTAATACACTCCATCATTTAGCTATTCTATTATATGTAAAATAAACAACCACGAGTTAAGGTTAGGTCTGGAACAACCCACAGTCACTTCTCCTTTTTCAAAAATCCGAACCCTCCTCCCACCTTTTCTCTTTCTGTTTCCCCATCTGATTCCGGCTTTTAGCCATTATGAAACTCTCCAGCAATCTCTCTCAAGCTGATGGAGGGCCTCCAATAACAATGTGGTATTTTCTATTCCATTTGGGTGGTTCTCAAATATCTCTCACAATCTCCCCCTAAACAAAATGCCATAAACACTTTATTAATCAGCACAGACCTTCGTGAGAAACCTTTGACTACCTTACAATATGGCTTTATGCGTCACGCACAACGTGGAGCACGTTTCTGCCATCCTACAGAGGGCACCCAGAAAGTATTACTATAATATATGTGCATGTAGTCGCGCCACTAAAAAACCAACTGGGAACGGCCACCCTGCCAAAGCCCCGCTCCACACAAAATCTGTGCGCGCCTGCATTTCCATACATTTGCATCCGCNGCTATGTTATTAAGATGACTCAGCCCCGTGCTTTGCAATCACAAATACCAAAATACAATACAAAGGCTGTCATAATGGAAGGAAGGGCCTGTGTAATTCCACATTCTCGGCCCAAAGCCTTAATGAAAGACCTCTGAAGCAAGGGAGGTGGGGTGGGGGTGGGGGGCTAGAGGTGAGGAGCTGCTTCACCCTAAGGTGTGCCATTTGCTCTTCTCTACCTGGTTAACCTTTCCTGCTGTGGGGCAGAAATGGAAACGTGTGTTTACATACGGTTTGCTTGGTAAGAATGTAAACACGCATGTCTAAGCATAGGCGTGCATACATCGAGAACACACGTGCTTCCCGGCAGCGCCCACTGTATACGCCGAAACATTGCATATTTGCTTATTCTTTAAACTATGCCCACAAACACACCTCTTTCCATTTATCTTTAGATGCTCAGCGGCTGTATATTTCCTAACCCCCCAACCCAATCTCTCTGAACCCACAGGAGAGACCGCGCAGACCCTTGACCCGAGGGACAGTTCTTATTTTATGGTGATGAACTAGCCTCGATAATAGCCACGGCTGATATCACACCCAGTTAGGGGGACCATAAATAATTCCCTTCTCCCCCTCACAGAAGCTATAAACCAGGGCCAAGGCGCGATAGTTTATCAAAGACGAGGGCTGGCTCCTTAAATAAACCGCGGTGATCTCACTCGCGGCGCCGGGGATGCGCCCCTCCCACCGCGGCCCAGGGCTCGGGAGCCGAGGGTGCCAGACCCTAGCGGGGCCCAGCTGGGTGCACTCGGGAGCGAACCGAGCATCGCCCAGCACTGCGCGGCTCCAGGCCCAGGACATGCAACGCCCCGCCCCG
>LZPO01034910.1:190262-228729 GCA_001675575.1 Neotoma lepida
CCCACTCCCCACGCCCCCCCTCTCTGCCCGCGGGTCTCTCTCTGTCCTTGCGCCCTGGTGCTTCAGGCGTCTCTGCCTTCTCCCCACTCATTGTCAGTGTTGTTTTTAATCAATTTCAACTCTAGCCCCTACACCTCCCAGGAGGGGCAGTTTTCCCCTTTAGCTTCCTGCTTCCTTAGCTCTTACCGCCAGTGGCTCCTTTCTTGCTCTGCGCCCCTCAGCAGTGCAAGAGTCAGGGCCCTTCCAAACACAGGCTGAATTTGTAAGGGGGAGCCCACCCTCAGGTCAGTTGTCTTAATCAAACGAACAGGGCTGTCATATGTCCTTTGTGTTCTCTGATTCCTGCTGTCAAATTTGTGGTGAGGGTCTTCACACACCTCCCTGTCTGAAGGTTTCTCGTGCTATCAAACCCACTGAGGCCTACCCTTGTTCTGCCTGTAACTCNGAGGACAGCTCTGCCTCACTCCACCCCACCTGGATCTTCTTGTTAAAAGAGCCGAGCATGCTCTCCAAGGTCCTGTCTACTTTTCCCTCGGAGCCATTGTAACAACTCCACTCCGCTGCTTGCCAGGGACTCTGGAGTGTTCCGTGCAGTGCAACCTGCTCACTGCAGGGTTCAATGCCCGTCTGCAGGCACCATGACACGGGAACAGAATGTTTGGTGACAGAATTGGTTTCGAGAGTTTCCTCTACTCACTAGCTTCAGGGGCCCCTTCCTCTGTCTGCAGGTGGGACTGAATGCGGCTTGGCTCTCCTGCAAAACCAGCTGGAAGCAATGGTAAATCCGCAAAGGCCTGTTCAGGCTAAAACACTCCTGTTTGTAAAGCCATCCACTATCCNACCCTAGAGAAAAGACAGGCAGGGTAGACCCCTGCCAGCATGGTCTTCTCTAGCCTCCCTGCTCCCTCCTCTACTCCCCACCCCATTTTCTGTGATGAGGCAGCACAGGGTTATGTCTGCTCTCTCCACATTCACTGCTCCTGACCCAGTCATTTCATGAGTCTGGTTGAAGTAGCTCCTGACTGCTCCAGTCCCTCAGTGGGCTACATCCTTTCCTCACTGACTCTCTGCCACATGCCTTCTGGTCCTTCGAAGGCCATTTACTTCTTGAATGTCCACTCTGTGATAGACTCAGGCTCTTTTCTCTCAAGACCTTTGAGCTGGCGGTGGCTGTCTGGTACATACCTCAGTTCTAGTCATTAGACTTGTTGTGGCCACTTGATGCACAGAGTCCCCACAACGTCCTCTCCAGTGTCTTAGTCCCACCATCAAGCTTGTACCTAGTAACCTCTGTTCCTCCCCTTCTGATGCAGAAATAGATCCTGCTCCCCCATCTGTGCTGGCTGGAGAGACGGCAGGAAGGGACCACGTGTGTGGAGGGGGAAACAGAGATGGAAGAAGGAAAGAGAAGCTCCAGTTCCAGTGCTGGTTCTTCCTCCTGCCAAGGAACCTTCATGCCTTCCTCCCTCCCCTGGACCAGGCCCATATCACCCCTCCTCCCTCCTCTCCATCCTCTCCCTCCTCTTCCCTCTTGGTCACTGGCAGACCGTTATTGATGGAGACACAGGCGACTGAAATGAATAGCGGTCAGAGGCCCTGTGACGTCGTCCCTCATGCCGCNGCCTGCCTTTCCCAGGGGTGTCTTTCCTCCTGTTCCCTCGTCCCCTTGTTGGCCTTGTCTTCTGCTGCCTGCTGCAGAGAGGCAGCCAGTGTCTCAGCCACATGCAGGCAAAGCCAGCTTGGGACAAGGTCAGGAGCAGGTTTGGAGAGAAGGAGGAAGTAAGAGAAGGAGAAGGAGGAAGTGACCATATTGTTTTCACAGCCCAGAAAAATAAACTANGGATCCCAGAAATCCCAGGAAATCTGTTGCTTTCGTCCAGCTTCCAGGAATTGTTTTTTGAAAGGGCTCAGGGCCCCACCATGTACCTGTGTCTTTTAGGAACCCTGTCCCAGACCCAAGTGACCTCCCCTGCCATTTCTACCTCTGAATCTCTCTTTGCTCATTCCCTGGCTTCCTNACTTTTTCTAGTTCTTTTGAGACATGTTCTATCTTAGAGCGTTTTTCTACAATGACTACTTCCTCACCCTTCCCCTTCTACAAGCCTGGCCTGCCTTTCTCCTTCACTGCCTTCAGGTATCCATCAGATGTGACCTCCTCTGTCACTTCTCTCAACCCTCTCACTACCATCCCAACCTCCAGCACACACATCTCCCCTGACCCTTTGACATATTTCCTTTCTATTTGTCACCCACTACTCCCTGACATTAATATCTATTTGCTCATTGATTGGCAATCTCCTAACACTCAGACGAGGCCAGGAACTCCATCTTGTTCTGCTTCTGCTTGCTTCTCTGGGCTCAGAACAGGGGCAGAGACGCCTTACTCCTTGAGAGCACTGAATTCCCAAACACCTTGACTAACTTGGGAGGAGGGCCACAGGCAGTCGTGATGGAAGGGTTACAGAAATTGTGTTCAGAAGCTGCCAAGAGCTGCCCTGGGCCCCTTGGCTGATGTTACATCCTGGACTGCCTTTGTAGTATGGGTCTGAGGTTGCTTGTGAGGGTCAGTAGGCGGGTCACTGTAGCTTGCCTTTTTCCTTNCTGTAGGCTCCCAAGTCAGGTGTGACAGTGCACTCATAGCGCTCTTCTGGAATTCCTTGAAAGAGTTAATANACAGCTCTGCTCAGAAGAGCCCTGTACCTGCCACAGGTCACTCAGGGTTTCCTTTTTCTGAATAATGGATTCCTTATCTATCCTCTACGTCTATCCTGGGGACAATAATCCTTGTAGAGAGACCTGTTAACCAGTGGTTGTTAACCAAAGCTGAATCTGTGGAATCAGCTGTGGGTACTTTTGTTCTCTCTTGTGATGTAGGAAGTGGGAAAGGGCAGAGCCCCTTCCTTCATCTTCTGTCCTTCTACCCTGTTGTGAGGAAGGTCTGAATTTGCTCGATGGCATCTGGTACTTCTCCAACCATCTCTCCGCAGTTGGATTTGCACTTCACGTTCCAGCAGGAGAGATTAGTCTGCTCACTCAAGGCTTTTTGAGGAAGGCAGATATGGATAAGCTGCTCGTAATGCCAAATCCAGAGTGCAAGGAAGGACTAGTTTGCACCTTGGCTGAGATGAGAGCAGAGCCCCAGGAGATGGCAGCTTTGGTGGAGATGGGGCTATAGGAGGAGAGCTTGCTCTCACAGGGTATGCACATAATCATGGGTTTGTGCATGGGCAAGGTGGGGTCCCAGGGGCCAAACCTTATCAGATGCTGTAGCAGAGGCACTCACAGCTCCCACCAGGACAGCTAGCCAATACCTCCTGCTGCTCACTGAGGCTCCTCAGGCTCTGAGCATCGAGGCTGGGGTAGTTTGAAGGAATATGGTGCTTGCTAGCCTCAGCCGGGAAGCTGCTAAGTCAGCCAAGCTCACTGTCTTAAGGTGTTAGTGGAGCCCTCAGAGCCATCCCTGAAGAGGTACTCTGTGAATGCACAGTGTGGGTGGCAAGCAGATTCTGTCGTGGAGTAGCTATGCACAGGATACTGTGGGAGGTCCTGTCATGGGGTTTCCACTTGGGGACCAGGAAAGTTCTGAGAAGGGAGTATCCTTCTGGTGGTGGGACCAGTGACACAGAGATTTCTCCTGGCTTTCAGATGCAGCCATCCTCTCCCAGTTGCCATCCTACAAGTATATGGTCTGGTCTTAATGCTCAGAGAGGAGAGAACAACAAGCCATTATGGCTGTTAGGAGTAGAAAAGAAAAAAACTGAAAACCTAAGAAATGTCCCTAAGGCAGGGATGTTTCTATTTAAAAGCTGTGAATACTCTACAGTAGTTAAAAAGGTGAAATGAGCCTTGTGGTGGCACACACCTTTAATCCCAGCACTCGGGAGGCAGAGGCAGGCGGATCTCTGTGAGTTCAAGGCCAGCTTGGTCTGCAGAGTGAATTCCAGGACAGCCAGGGCTGTTATACAGAGAAACCCAGTCTCAAAAAAAAAAAAATAAATAAATAAACAAATAAGCAAAAAGGTGAAATGATCCTTAATGTACCAACAAAGAAAGCAGCATTGTCAGATAGGAAAAACAAACTGTATGATAATTGGCAGCATAGATACACAGTGGAGGCATGTCCACTCCTTCTGCATGCACTCTCTACATTTACAAGCAAAGTTACACGGAGTTGCACACAGGGAGCATGAGGCCCTAATGGAGGATGTATCCCCCAGGTGATTTTGCCCTTATTGTTTGGTTTGACACATTTAGACTCAGATTGTATTCACATCTCACTTGCATAATTAACTTTCAAGAATAAATGATCTGTACAAAAATAGGAGAATGGAGTAAAAAGGATGTAGACGAGAGTAGGTAAGACAGAATGCAGGACCCATAGCCTGTGTTGAGGACAGAGCTGGACATGAGCTGTCTTGCAAATACACCCTGAGAGCAGTCATCTGTTGGTGGGGCAGACACCCTGCTGCCTCAGCATCTCCTCTGTGCTGGAACTCGGCAGTACAGCTCTGATCTTTGAAGCAGGTTCTCTGCCTGGTAAACCATAAGTGTGAGTGTGGTAGCCCGAGTGAGAGGAGCTGGTGTTTGGGGAATGAAATCCATGATAGCGTGGCTAGTTGCTCTGAGAGCATTGCCAGACTCTGGTTGCTTGAGGTCTTCTTAGATGTGTGGTGGGAAACTACCCAAGTGACGCAGAGAATCTCTGGGTGAGCCATGACATTGCCTTGAGCTCCCACTCTCTGGTCCCTTTCACCAGCTCATTGTTGACCTCCTGCCCTTCGAAAGTCCACACACTCTCCCATCTCCCCTTAAAGCACTGAAGTGAGCAGAGTAGAACCCCAGTCTTTCAGAAAAGGAAGGAACTTTAGAAACCGTCTGGATGGGAGTAGAGACTGAGAAATAACATATTTAGAGAGAAATTGCATGCAGTGCTGTGTCAGCGGCTGATGGCCTGGGTACCTCCTCTTTCTCACAGCTGGAGGTGGACTCTTATGCCTACTTGCCCACCTCTGCTGGCCCACCCTGACCTGCCACTCCTCTGGCATTCCCAACTCTGCTGTGTGCTAAATGCTCTGGCCCTGGTTCACTTTTCTTTATATAGCCACCTAACCTTTCCTGGCTTGCCATTTGTATTTACTCATCCCTTCTATTTGCCAATTTCGTGTCTGTGCCTTTGAATAGACTGCTACCTCGTGAGAGTGGAGACACCATCTTTTTATATCTCTTGGATTGGGCACAGGGCTGAGAGACTAAGAACACACATGAAAGAGGAGCAAGAGACTTAGGACTGAAGTCTGAAGAGAGATTGGGAACCTTGGGACATAAGCACAGGAAGAAAGGAAGGAAGGCAGGAAGGGATGAAACAACATGGCCTGGTCACAAGAATCCAGCGGGGTAGTGAATGGCAGAATGGGTGATGCAGAGGCATGAACAGGAGCGGTGTGGGCAAGGGTGTCTACCTTTCTCTAGCAGAGCAGCCTACTCCCCACCATGGGGCAAAGGGCATTGGTGAAGCCTAGGAAAGTGGGTGGAGCCCTCTCCCACGGGGGAGAAAAACACAGTGCTGCAGAATTAATTGTACCGAGAGATGATGGCAGTAATTTACAAAGCCCCCGTGAGCCGGGATAAAAGGCCCTTGTCATTGTGAAGTGAAGGAAGAACAATTTCCTGCCCAGCTCGAACAGGGCTGAAGCCTGGGGTGTAATCATCACGGAAGGAAAGGCTCCCGATGTGATGGGCTCTCTTTCCTCCCCCCGCAGCCAGGCCTTGGCTTCCTACTAATTGAATTACAGAATTAGTCAGAGGAAGGTGGCCTTAGAATAGGAAGATCTGGACTTTAATAAAACATTGGTCTTTCAGGCCTGGAATCAGCTGGCTTGGAGGAAGTAAGAGAGAGCTGAGGGATGGGGGGAGATTAGAAGAACACACCTAATCAGACCTAGGGGAGGAAGATGAGGAGGAAAAGGGGNAAGAGGGATCAGGAAAAGGGAAAGCACTTGGGGCTGCATTCCCATCACCTGGCTTTGCAAGCACATTAATAAAAGGTCTTTCATGAAAATCAGAACATCTTAAAGCATACTGGGCTGGTGAGCTGTCAGAGGAGCTGTCTCAAATCCGGATCTACTGGGTGTGCTATGGGGCCTGAAACTCCATCCTCAGTGAATCTCTTCTCAGGCCACCATCCTAGCTCTAGGATGCTCCTGATGATCGCTTGTGGGATTTAACATGGAGATGTAGCCTTCTGCTGAGATGTCTGTATCTTAGGTGGACAGAGGGAAGAAGGACAAGTCAGAAAGTGTCCCCAGAGAGAACGTTACTGGTGTTCCGAGGCCACATTTTTCTAGTCTCTCCCCTTGTTCTGGGACTTACATAATTCCCCTGTATGTAGGCCTATCCCAAGCTTTCACCTCCTCCAAGAGGCACCTCTTGGGTTCTAGTCCAACTCACCTGCTTACCACATGCTGGAGACTTCTATGTGGCCTCACCCTTGAACACTGCTTATGGTATGCACTAGGAGTGAGCCACTCAAGAATGGCCCAGCAGGCAGGGTAGTGAGCAGGAAAACTGAGCACCAAGCCTTACTCAGCTTGTCCTTCTACCCAACCACTGCACCATCTTCTCAAGACCCCTTCTGATAGTTCCTGCAGCATAAACCTTTCCAGTAGGACCATCTTCCCCATGTTCTTTTCTGTTTCTATGTTCCATTCCTATAGTTCCTGTAAGTAAAAAGACAGANATTCCCCAGCCACAGATGACATCTGACTTCCTCAGCTTCTCTACTGCCTTGGTAGATTTGGATTATTGTTCTTCCCTCTGCTACCTACTCCTTTCCCTGGAGCCTTGTGTCTTTCTAGAGGTGAACCAGCCTCCTTCCTCCAAAAACCTTTCCTGACTCCACCAACCTCACATCTCTTAGGGTCCCTGGGGACCCTAAGTTAAACTGTGAATCTTTGTCTACCTCATATTTATGTGTCTGCCCACAATGGAGCTACTCTATTATAGGTGCTACTTACAAGGGGGAGAGGGCATCTTCACCCAGGGCCAGGTGGATTACNGTGCAGAAGATATCNCTAAACTCNAGTCTTTGGGGAGCTATCCAGAGAGCAGCAAGTTTGGCCAAGGACTGGATGAAGGACAGAAAGGGTTTGAGGGCTGGAACATGAAGTCTGAGATAGTGGGCCAGGGGTGGAGCCATCCATTTTCCTCAGAGGAGGCAGCCTTGGTGTGTGGACCAGATAATAAGCTATCACTTCACCTAGGCTCATCCCCACCCTCCTGGGGTCTCCTTTCTGAATCAGAAGTTCCGGGGAGTAAGGTCCATGCATGATCGTGGCTGAGTTTCTGCAAAATTCAACTCAATTGCACATTGTAGAAGGAGAATAGGCCTCCTTGGAACTCTAAATTTATTTCCTCCATCNTTCAGCCCTTCCTCAAGACAAAGATGGCCTAGTGCTGGGGTGGCTCAGATTTACTGACTTACACCGAGGCTCTCAGGGGAACAGGATCCACCTCCTCTTTCTCTTCTTTTTGGGGCAGAGGNACTGAGAGACCACAGTGGCTCTGAATGAGGAGGCACAGACCTCAGAGGTTTAAAGGACCAGCCTCTGGGTCCTTTGCCAAGCAGTTGCCCTTGTTTACACCCTAAACACCAAAGAATTACATGTCTGGTGTTCTATAGCACTGTGAAAAAGAACAAAAAGTGTAAATGACACATTGATAGCTTCACATCTTTCCTGGCAAAGAGCTCCCCAATTTCTGGCCAGGGTTGATGACCCAGGAAACAGAGGAGTAGGCCAGTAGTAGCCTAGCCTTTCCACACAGGCCTNTAGAAAACCTTGTCTGGTCATCTGACCACACTGTGGCCTCTGTTCCTGTAACCACAAGGCTGTTTCTTTGGCCTTGCTCTAGGCTGGCAGCTCCACAGAGTCCCCAGGAAAGCACAAGGGTGTCCCTATCATGAGCCGTCATGAACTGTTTCTCTGGCTATTATATGCCAAAGCTCTATCACAACCACAATTTGATCATTCTTGAACCTTAGAGAAGATGTGGGCTGTCATCAGAAGTAGTCTGGGAGAGGCATCCGACGTAACTATGGCAGGACAGGCACCCAGCGTCTCTTATTGGCTGATTTGGGGCTCAGTTCCTATCATCCACCCCATGGGTCTTGGACAGTGTCTAAGGAACAATATGAGTNTGGGATNTACTCAGAGAGATGCTTGGGTTACTTCCTGCCTTCCACCCATGTCCTTCACTTGAGGTAAGGGGCTCAGGGATGACTACATCTGTTCCTGCAGGGGCATAGATAGCCAGCTAAGGTGGTGCCTGGCCTAATTTACCCCTGGGTCCTCTTAAGTACNAGTGGCCAGCATGGCAGGGCTCTTCCACAGAACATCAAGGCTGGACTCTAAATGCCTTCAGAACACCTGCTCACACCAATGCCAGGAGAAGTTCTCTCCTAGAACCTAGAAACCAAACTTGTTCTTTTCTAATTAATGTGGAGGGGCAGTTTAGATCCCATTTTGAACTTTCTAAGAACAGTGTAAGAGGCCCGACTCTATCCTGTAGGGATGGACCACTGGCTCTAGAGACCTCCTAGCCATCACCAGACTTTAGGAGATCTCTGACCAAATTGAGGTGCATCTTAACTGGCTTGGGGAAAGAAACCACCTCTGACATCCCTACCCATCTTGGGTATCTTCTCTTTCTTCTTTTGTCTGTGTGGAACTTGATAGCTTCACATATAGCCTAATTCCTGTCTGACATGTTGACCTTAGTTAATGGGAAACATGTGGTGTCTCATCTGAGCCTCTGGTGGTCTGGGACATTTTGGGTGGCAGAGGCAACTCAGTAGATATCTACTATTTTGCATAGGAATCTTCTTGANGGAGCTTTATATGGTGGTTACTAGAAGTAGAAATGGGGTAATTTCCCCAGAATTCCCTTCCCTACACAGAGGTGTAGTGGGTAGCTGTTCTAGCTTTGATTTTGAAGTACTGCCCCTAGTGAGGCAGCCGGTAACTGCCATTCCTACCTATGACCTGCCCCTGGGTCCTGACCAAGAGGGGAGACTTTGAGATCTGAGATCTGTACGTGCTGGCCATCTCCTGGATGCTGGATTGCAGACCAAGTGAGAATTCTCCAGAGAACCCTGCTGGACTGCACCTCACCTCTCCCAGATCCTGTAACTGACCCCTTTACTGGTTGTAAGTTACCCAGAAATAAATCCCTTTTTTAGCTACCAGATAAACTACGTGGAGTTGCCTTGTTAAGTCCTGGCATTACAGAAGAAGATTGGAGGTATTTGTACTTCAGCTGCTCCTGAAGCTGTCACCATGTAGGCAAGCCTAAAACTCTCCAAATGCACCACAGAGACTGATCTTGTCCCTCAAGGTGCCATGTGTGTTAAGGAGAAGATGGAAACTAAAGAGAACAGGTCACAGCAACAGGCAGTGGAGTTATGAGTACCTTGAGGGACAGACTCTTCCTCTGTCACACTGCTAAGGTCATCTCTCCAACAACATGTGTCCATGTCACTCTTGAGACTTGACTNTCACACCCTTCTTCCAGGATGCCTTCCCTGTTCCTGAATCATTTAAAAATATTTTATCTTTATGTCTGTGAGTGTTTTGCCTACATATATACTTGGTACCTGTGGAGGTCAGAGAAGGACACTGGATTCCCTGGGACTAGAGTTACAAACAGATGTGAACTGCCAAATGGATGCTGATACTTGAACCTAGGTCCTCTTGAAGAGCAGCCAGTGCACCTATCACTGAGCAATCTCCCAGCTCTTGTTCCTGGATCCTTACCAGATCCTCCTGTCCAAAGAGCCCAGCTAAACTTACAGCTCCTCCTCTTCAGTTTCCCAGCTCCTGTTGANTTGCCTTTGAGTGAGCTGCTCCTTCCAGGTTCAAATACTCAGAAANGTGTGTGTTTGAATGGCTTCTTGCTGTTGTCATCTGTGGAATCTATACCCCCCGCCCCAATAAGACCACAGCCGATGGGCTGGGCTCTTCACTCAGGCCCCAGTGCTAGAGTCTCCTATGGGCAATTGGATTAAAGTGGTCAGAATCAGGAGGGGAGGCCGTGTCCATTACCCGCTGGTTTCAGTGGAGATGGTCCTAAAAGGCCCTTGGAACAGCAATCTCAATTCTCTTCTTTAGCTTCTTCCTAACAGAGTGTAAGCTACAAGAGCAAAACAANGTGTGTGCATGTGTATATGTGTCTGTGTGTCTGCCTGTCTACATGTCTGTGTGCCTTTCTCTCCTCTGTGTGTGTGTCTATGCCTCTGTGTTTCTGTGTGCCTCTTTCTCTCTTACTGTGTGTGTGTGTGTGCTTGTATGTGTGTCTATGTGTCTATACCTGTCTGTGTGTTTGTGTGCCCCTGTGTGTGTATGTGTGTCTATGTCTCTGTGTGTGTCTGTGTGCCTGTCTCTCTGTCTGTGTGTCTATGTGTGTCTGTGCAGCCCCTCCCCCATGTGTGTAAATGTGAGATGCATATGCNCAACAACAACAAAAATCACAACCTCCTGGCAGGCCAGCCCAGCTCTCCACAGAGGGTGGCTTTCTCCCTTACTCTCAGTTATTTAAGCTGTTCTCTTGGCTTGCTTTTGATTTTCACCCAGTGTCAAGTAGACAAGCTCAACCACAGGCATTTAGTAATATTTAACCCAAGGGCAGCAACAAGGGAGGGGTCTGCAGATATGACAAGAGTGCTGGGCCAGAGAGTCACTCCCTATGGCCTCAGAGCCCATTTGAGGGACCAGTCNCATTTTTAGAGGAGTGTGAGCTCTGGGCTTGCTGACCCACAAGGGTGCAGGGGGAGGTGCTAACAAATGGGGGGGATGAACAGAGTCCAGCACTCAGCTCTATTTCTTCTCTTCATCCAATGCNCACATAGCCAACACAGGGAAAAAGAAAACCGAGCCAACAAATCAGTTGACTGTATCAAAGACCCGATAAGTCATGTGACTAGGAGGAAGGCTGACATTTCTGTGTGGAGTGACACAATGCTCTGTTCATCTCACAACCATTTATTGGTCATACACAATTTTTCAGATGGTAGAAAACATACCCACTGCTTTATTGGAGTCCCTAGATAAACATGAGCAAGTCAGCTAATGAGTGTGTGACAAACATATCCTGTGAGTCAAGNCTTGTACAAGGCCTTTAGGTGGCAGAGGACAACAGTGAATACTCCCTGGTGTTTGATTATGTGTTGGTTTTGTGTTAAGTGCTTTACATGGACTGACACATTCGATATAACACTATAAACTAGTAAAGTTATCATCCCATTTTACAGGGCAGGAAGCAGAGGCAGCAAAAGATTAAAAATCTTGTGGCCAGGCCCATGGCAGCCAGTGCATCCTAAATGCTGCCTGGTCCCTGCAACCTTACNCAAGTAGTNGCTTGACTCTGCCTAGGCCCGAACCTATTGCAGGGTTTTTATTCCTGGCCTATGGTGGCCTTGGGGGAGCTTGTGTTAGGACAGCACAGTGCAGGTACAAAGACAAAATGGGTGAGATGAGTTTGGATCCCCTGCAGTGATGTAGGAGGGTTGGAGCCTGACAGAGCATCAATCCTGGGATGCTTCCTCTAGACACTGTTGACTTTCTAGCTTTGCATCCCCCTCTTTTCCTCTTCTCTGTCCCCTCCCTTCCCTCATCTCCTCTATCCTTCCCTCTGTTCCTCACTCCTGTTTATTTCTTTTCTATCTTCTCCCTCTTTCCCTTCTTTTTTTTGATCTCACAACTTGAATCCCATATTCTACATTGTACACTGCTTATTGCTCTCCTGACTAATCCAGGTATTTTTCCCCTAACCNCAAACTTAGCATAGACCTCAAGTTTCCTATGAACAGACAGCTGAGGACTCTGAGAAAACCCACACAAACCCCCATTGCCTAAATGCTTCTGTCCTTAGGACATCTGGAGTNATGCTTTGCATAATAGGTGGGGTTCTGACAGTAGCTTGCTTTAAGAGCCTCTGAGTAGTTTACGTGATTTACGTATGGACAAGCAATAATGAGTACTTACCTGCTGAGGTCCTTGGTGAGCAGAGCCTCTAGGATGTAATGAATTGGGGAGGGTTATTGTTATTGTCGGTAGTGATGGCCGTGACATGGTGCTCACCATTCCCCATGGTGTGAAAAATGACTTTAGCCTTTAGACTGTCTGCTTCCTTGCATTGGACCTGCACATGTCACTTGATTGAACCCTACTCCCATCTACGTTCCCCAGAGCAGGGACCCTGCTTGGCTTTCTGCACAGCCAACTTGTATGCAGCTGAGTGATCTTGTTTGCACTGAGAATCTCAGATGCAAGTGTGTTTTGTTTACCTCATGTATCTAATATGCTAATGACAGGCGGCTGTAATGAGCTGGCAGGGACCAGAGTGACAAAGAGCTAGAGCTTCATGCTTCCCCAAAGAGGCACTGTGGTGTCAATTGTTTCTTTTGTGAGAGGAATTTTCAAGACCTGGGAAGGTGGGTTGGGAGGGAGGAGAGAGGAAATTGGGAGTGTTTCAGATAACACTTAGAGGAGCTGAATCTCCAACTCACGAGTGGTACAGGGTTCTGGCCACCTTGGTAAGGGACACATGGGTAGGGTGAGGAGCTCCAGATAGGATGGCAGGGTGGGAGAGAAGGAGGAACAGATGCCCATTGGGAAGGAATCTGGTAAAGTTTGGGCACTGCCTCCACATACCTGTTGAGTTCTCAAGAGGCCTCTGTGAATTCCATGACAGGAATAAGCCCTGTGGACACTTNTCTGTCCTGCCTCTGCTACAGGGCTTGGCATGAGGCAGAAGCATAGGGTGAGGGGTAGATAATCGTCTACAAGAGAATGATGCATGGAGGCCTTGAGCAAGCTCTTGATGGGTGAACTGCAGCCCTCAACAAGTCAATGAATCTTTTTGTACCTTAGTTTCCTTTTCTGTGAAATGAGTTTGATAAATTCCTGCTTAGGAGTCCAGGTCTCTAGAATCAATGAATAGATGAGTGGGGATTAGGAAGGAACAGAAAGTATGCATCTCTCATAGATGCATCATCTTATAGATGAGGGAAATGATATGTGTGGAGGTCAAAGCGAAGCAACCACTCCCAGACAATGAAATAACTAGGGATCAGATCCACTGCTGTCCTTGGAGATGAGTGGAGAGTACCAAGAGGCCGGAGAGCCCAGGGCAACCTGAACCCAGAACAGGAGCAGCAAGTTCACACAATTAGCATGAGAGATCTCCCACTGTGTAGTCAGAAGACTGTGCATCAACAGATGGGAGAATATTTCCATGGCTTGCCACCAAATGGAAGGCAACAGGGGAATAAAAGCGTGTGTGGACATATGGTTGCATCCAGCCAGGCCTTCTGCCCTTTCTGGGTGGATAACGGGCAGTGGGTGGAGTGACAGGACTGAGATGCTCATGTATTCATAGAGGTGTGTAGAGCTCTCTTCTCAAGATGATTGAGAGGATGGGAAGGATTAGGGATGAGAAAAGGTTTTGCAGTACCCTGAATCAGTGAGTTGTGCCATTCAAAACCACCCCTAGGCCTTACGTTTTTGCCATCCAATGGGTCTGATTCTCCCAGCTACCCTGTCATTTTCTCCTTGAATCTATCTTTTCTCTTGGCTCTCTAACACACTTTACTTTGTCTTGGCTGAGCAATCGTACCCTCTGGCCAGGAAAGCCAGCTGGATGGCTGAGGCCAGCAAAGGTGGGGTGGAGAAGAGTCACTTCTGCTGGCTGCTCCTCCCTGGACTTTCTGCTAATGGGCAGCTGTGTGCCATGGCCAAGGCTGACCACATGGATTCCACCTCCAGTTTCATACATCTTTGAGGTTTGGGACTGATCTCCGTGGTGTCTGATAGTTGAAGCCAGTGGAGAGCAGAGGGTTCAGGGCTGCAGTACATGAAGCTGGGGGTTGGTGGTGAAGATGGTCTGTGTAGCACCTAGTTGTCAACAGAGTCAAGGCTGAAGGCAGAAACTGGGGTAAGAGGCCAGGCTGNGTCCTCTATCAAGGCCCTGATTGTTTGGGACCCTGACCTGCTAGTGTGTAAATTTCTACCTAAGAATCAGATTGTTTTGTGGACATTCCAGCAACTGAAGGCAGGAAGAAAGAATCAAAGCCTGGGATTTTAATTCTACTTCTTCTGGTGACAACATGTGACCAGATAGAACATCCACTCCCTGAGGCCAGCTACTCTCAGTTCTCTTAATAAGGACTCAGGGGCTACTATTTGCCCAGCTCTGGCCTGGGGATGGAAAGAAAGGGANAAGTTTGGAGACATGCATCTTAGGGAGTGGCTGTGGATAGAAGAAACATTGAAGGAGGCCATGGCNCATGGCCCATGGTGGGTGAACAAGACTCAGTTACAGGTGNCCAGAGGAAGAAAGGGCAGGGGAGGTTGTCAGGGGAGTTTTTTCAGAGGCACCTGAATGCTTNATGGAGAGAGGGAGGAGGAATGCCTGGACACTTAGGAGGACAATGTCAGTGGGTAAGTATAGAGCATGACTTTAGGAATTCAGTTCTGTGCTGACCAGTATGGGGCTAGCGCCCCTTCCTCTCTGCTCCCCTTTCTCGTTCCCCCTCTCTCTTCTTGTCCTTTCCTCTCCTACCAAGGTTCTGTTATGGGGCAAGGATCAAGGTACAGTAAGAAGGGAAGAGGCACCAGGGACTGAGCAAGAAGCTGTGGAGGAGGGCAGCTCACGTTTTGTGCAGTGGTCTCCGAAGCTCAGGCTGCCTCCGCCTCCCATGGCCAGTTCCCCCACGAACCTTCAGCCACCAAGCCGCCCATTTTTTTTGTCTGCAGGTCTATATATAGATGGAGAGGCACACTCTGGAACTGCATTTGATGTAGCCCTCTGGACTCCAGCTAACTTTTGGGGAGTAGTTTTCTTGGGAGCCTGCCAGTCCAATTCCTCCCTCGTGAACACTAATTACCGCACAGACCTTCTCCATGAAATCGGTGCTGAAGCCATTTCCATCCAGGCGGCTCTCCAAGACGAAATTTTTCTACTGGGAACCGACAGCCGCAAATAAACCTACCATCTACTTAGCAACGGAGAGCAAGAGCTGGCGGGAGGTGGGGAGGGAGGAGGTGCTGGGAGAGTGGGAGGGAAGGAGAGAGGGAGGGAGAGAAGGGAGGGCTTGCCTTCTCCCTCCTGTTCTTTATTTTTTAGAAAGGATGCAATCATCTCTCCCCAGGAAGGTGGTACAGAGTGGATTATAAGACAGTGTGGTAGCTCAGGATGGGGGCTCAGGCACCCACAAGGCCATTTCCTGTTCCTGGTTGCTTGAATTTGGCCAGATCCTTCTCTGTACTGCTGGAAACTGAGGCAGCCCCTTGTTCAGTCTGAGCTTTCTTCTCTCCTTCCCATTTCTAGCCTTTGTCATAGCCCTGCAGATCTGGTCCATACCTTGCTCCCTCTGTCTGGCCAAAGGATGGTCTCCCTCTCTCTATGTCTGGAGCGATGATGCTCATTAGCCAGAGAAGGGGTATCAGCAGCCTCCGCAGGACAGCAGTCCCCGAACTATCCATTCTGACCTCAGGAGGGCTGCACTGTACACCTAACCACAGAGTTGACTCTGCCCTCTTTGCTTCCAAATAGAATATGTGCACTACCTGTCCCAAGCAGGAGGGAACTAGAGGAAGGAGCTTCAAACTGCCAGGTGGGGGTTGGTGTGTCAGGACACACTTGTGAGTAGCTGCCATTTCTCCTAGTTTGCAGAGGACGGACCTGAGGTTCTGAGAGGTTACAAAGAATATTCCTGACAACTTGTAAGTAGGAAACAACAGGGCCAGACTTTGACTACATGAGTCCATGTCCAAAGCTCAGTGATTGCTAGGTGGCTGGAGGTCAGTCCCCCCCCTTTTTTTTTTACCTGCCACCATCTGCCTCAAAGGTCAGCCCAGGCCTCTACTTTCAACCTTTGACGCAAGAGCACTTACAGCCAAAGAATAGATGTGAAGGTTTCATTTCCCCAGAAGGCTCAGGGCAGCTGCAGTGAGCTCTTATGACTAGTGGCCACTTGCCATTTCTGGCTCACCAGCCAACAAACCTGAGTGGCCTTGGAGACTGTGCTGGGTCATGACCACAGTAATAGCATCATCCAGTCAGCAGAGAGTTTCTACCTTCCTTGGCAGAGCCTCTGCAACACTATGCCCAGCTGTGTGTTCAAGGATTCCACCCCAGGGTCTTAGCTCACCTCTCCCAGAATCCTTATTGTCTGTCATGGGACACTGTAAGCAGTCTAGTGCCACCATCTTTGCTGTTGAGGCTTGTTGAATGCCTTTCTTTCTCTGGCTTTCAGTTTCCTCAGCCACCAAGTGGGCAGAGTAATTCCTGTCTTTGCCTCACTGATGTGAGTGGGTGTGGCAGGTAGTAGGAAGCACTGCAATCTCCTGCTCATTGGGTGGCATCCTGCAAGTCCCCTGATTCGTGTGAACATGAACTCTTCTCATCTAGGGTGGATGGGATAAGGGTTGAACTTAGATTTCTTCTCTCGAAAGAAGCAGTTAGGCTGAGAAACTCCCAAGAGGGCCAGCAGAACAGCCTCCAGAGAATCCTTCCTGGGACAAGGGGAGGCCAGGAGTCCTGGGAGAACTTTCTATTAAAAGAAGCCTGGGTTAGAGATTCTGGACATATATGTCCAAGGACAAGCTCCTTCCCTCCTCTAGGCACCTGTGGCCTTGTTTACGAGGTGGGGAGTGCAGCTGAATCAGATGACTTAAGTGGCCCTTTGTGGAGCTGGTTTGGGCATTAGTTAAAAATGGGTCACACAGTGCTTGGCTCTGTCCCCTTTGAGTTGTGTGATCAGGGCCACACTCACTTTGGTTTATGGGTCCTGAGAGCTCTTTCTTTCTTGGATGCTGAGGGCAGGCTGGGAACATGTGCAGCTACTGGGCAGCACCCATCTTGGAGACACACNATAGATCAGAGTTGGCTTTTTGTAGTATAGATAGCCCTCGTCACTATCACAGGCTGAAACACTTGCCTTGTGCTTGAGACACGGCTCATCAATATGTACAACTTTTTCATTTAGTTCAGAAGTTCTGTCCTCACTTTGTGTATCTGTGAAAATCATATGGAGGGTGGGAAGCAGGGCACTGCCAGGGTAGAGTCATGGGTACCAACTGGCATCTACAGACTCAGTTCCCAGCATCTGGCTGAAGTGCCAGGCTTCTTCTCACTCAGGATGGGACACTTCGGGGATTAGGGGATGTGGCACCAGCCAAGAGGCAAGCTGTCCCCATGGAATTAAATCCCCATACAGCTACTGTCAGATCCATCACTGGCTTCAATGGTTGATCTTCATTGTTGGCTTAGCTTCATTTAGAATTGTTTAGGAAACACACCTCTGGGTGAGTCCATGAGAGTGCTTCTAGAGTTTTAACCATGGAAGAAAGCTAGCACTGCTACCCCAGGGCTTGGGGCTCTGGACTGAATGAAAATGGAAAAATAAGAGATAGAGGAGAGCACCAGCCTGGCTTCTTTGCTNCTTTATTNCAAATGCAGGGTGGCCAGCTGCCTCATCCTCCTGCCACCGCAGCTGAGGCTGACATACTGTCACCCCCATGATGGGCAACACCCTCAAATAATGAGCCAAAACAAACCCTTCCTTCCTTAGGTTGCTTTTGCTGGGAACTTTGTCATGGCTGCAGGAAGATTAATCAGCAAACTAGCTGATGTCTGAATGGCTTTGCTTGGCTGAGCTCTAAAGGCCTGCTGACCTGGCCGACCCTGGTACCTGAAAGTTGTCTGAGCTCCACACATACTTCCTGAAGTAAATCTTGACAGTTTCTGCTTCTTAAATTCCTGAGGAGTTTTCTTTAGAAAGGCTCTAAGTTTCCTTCAGTGGAGTTAATCTGAAAGGATCACATCAGCCATAGGGGCTCCCTAGAGGGACGTCTGGCAGTGCGTACATCTGTCCTGATTAAAGTTCATATACAGAGGGATCTGAGGGCCAAGATCTCAGGACAGTGACTGTAGGGACCAAGCTTTTCCTGCCTAAAGTAAGAGTCTTCCTCCTTGAAGCATCTTTCTCAAGGGACATCTGTGCTCCATGGGCTGGCAGGAGGCAGTACAGAGAGATAAGTGGGAATTTAGTATTGGACAGACCTGGCTTCNATCCTGGGCTGTTCCAATTCCCGGCTATGCATTATCAGGCAAAGTCCTTTACCCTCTCTCTGAGCCCTACTTTGCAAATCGAACACAGATATTTGTGGTATTACTGTCACAGGTCTACTCCCAGTACAATGACAAGACATGTGGGTGTCCCATTTGCTGTGCCATTGGAGCAAGGGTGTCTCCTGGATTGCAACCCTTCCCAACCCTATGTGCTGCAACAAGGTAAGTATTTTCTGTGGGATAGGAGGGTGGTTACTAGTTCCCGTGAACAGATTCCCCTTGTGGAGTTGTGGATCAGTGAGCAAGCTCATCTACATGGAGCCCCAGCCCATATCTGTTTCTCACCTCCCATCTCCACCCCTGCACCACGCCCCTGTTCTTTGGGCATTCTCCATCCTTCTTTCAGGCAGACAGCAGAACAGAGAAACAAATCAAAGTTGCTTTCACGTCTTGAAGGCCGTGATGCTCCCTCAAAGTGATCCCTTGCTTCCCATTTCCCACCCCAATAACTCTTGTATATGGAGTGTGAAATAATTAACAGTGGCAAAAATAATTCAGGAAACAAGAAGAAACTAATTGTGTAGGCTTGTTTGGGGAGAACACAGCTGAACAACAAAAAAATCTTACTGTGTGGGGAGAGGTGGACAGGCTCTGCTTCAAGTCCCTGCAGGCCAAGGCCAGAGATGGTGTGGCTGGCTAGAAGGTCCCCCAGGAAGCCTTCTTCATCTCTGCCTCTCCACGAAAGGTTGTTCATGNTACAGCCAGGACAGATGCTCCTCATGGGCACTGAGGTGATATCCTTAAACACATTTGGCATTCTACACTCCACATTGCACCATCCAAGAAGGCAGATGGAGAGGGAAGTCTGGTCACCTGGAGCAGACTTGTGTGGTCTTCTGGGAACTGGCTTCATCCCTGAACTTGAGCTGGAGGCAGCTGGCGGGCCTCCCACCCTCAAGGGCCTGGAAGGTTCCTCTTCCCTTTCTTGCCTGCCTGCCTTCACCACCCAGACTGCCAGCCCCAACAGACGCCCACTGAGCATCAGTCCTGTGGCTTGGGTACCATTAGATGGTGCTGCTGCAGTTCTTCCTGGGAAAGGGGGAGTCATCCTCAGACTCACACACTTTATGGATCTTCTAACTTTGGGAAGTTTGCTTCCTCCTTCTAGTCTTTCTATTTCCTGGGCTCCCTCTCATCCTCTACCACATTTGCTTTTCTCTTGCTAGCTAGTGCAGAGGACCCTGTTTCCAGTGTGGAGACAGTGAGACTAGAAAGACAAAATGAATAGCTGGCCAAGGGTTGTGGTTACTAGGAAGGCGGCTCAAGGCTGGCTCCCTATCCTCTGTTCCTTTTTGCTTTCCTTACCCTGTTATACAACAGATTGGACCTTTTCAGGCATCCACCGTGGATCCTGGTAATCACCACAGTCCACTCTGCCCTGGCTGAGATACTGACCCTCATATGAATGAGCACTGGGCACAGGGCAGTGAAAAGGTATCTGTGGTCTGCCTGCCTTGGCTGCACTTTTTCCTCTCTGTGCCCTCCCTTTATGCATGGAACATTTGTGTTTGTACAACAGGTTTACAAGGTTGTTTTGGGGACAAAAATCTGTCTCCTATTTTCTTGATTGTCTTGTCTGGCCTATTACAATTACCTCTGAATTTGTCCCTTGGCTTCTAGCATCTCAGTCTCAGGCCATCACTCTAACTGTCCTAAGGCCAAGTTCTGAACTGTCATGCCCTTGTTTTCAAACCTTCTGTGACTTTACATTTTCTCTGAAATCAGCATACACTTCTCAGGGGGGCTGGCCTCTTGTGTGACATGAATCTCCACCATCCTCCATACTCAAATCTCAGTGTTAAAAGATTACTTAAAATAGTGTCCCCTTGGGGATGAGACAACTATTCCAGAGTCTACCTGGGGTTAGAACTGATGATCCACCCCCCTTTTGGCTGATTGCATTGGAAATCAACATGGCTCCCATATGACTCTGAAGCCACTATGGCTTAGCTTGTTCTCAAGCATGTTGCTGGCTACATATGGGGCTTAGGGCACTTGGTGTTGTCCACACATATCCAACCTGTTGGGTTCAGGCACTTTGAGGGAATTAGAAACCTGGGAACTTTACATCCCTTCCTACTTATTCGATACCACAGCTGTCTCAAAAGTGGGTTCTTCTGCTCCACCCTGTCCCTGTCCCTGCCCCTGCCCTTGTTTGGCATTCACCTTTACTCCTAGAGTCTGTCTTTCCTACAGCTCTGGGGACCTGTCTCCTCCTTTCCAGTTTTTGCAGGCAGCCCATCCTTTACTCCCTGATCTGACTGAAGTCTGGGACTGTGATTCTGAGGCAGAATAANAGGTGCAGCTGGTCTTTGAAGGCCAGCCTCAGACAGGGGAAGTCAGGAGAGCCAGAGAAGATTCTGGCTGGCAAACACCAGGGGGAAGAAAGAGTGATGTCTGCACCATCAGTCTGGAATCATCACCTTGGGTGAGCAGGGGAAGGGGGCAGGTGGGATGGGGGAACAGGGCCTAGAGTGGCTGGGTGACTCCCTGGAGATTGGCTCCTATGGGCCATTTGCTGTGCTAATTGTCTGACAGCATTCCAGGGCAGGTGTCCAGGTTCTTGGGCTGTGATCTCATCACATACTCTGCAGCTGAGGTCCTCTGTGGAGCAGGGATGGAGTGATATGCTTGGGAGATGAGTGCGGCGCGCACTCCTACCTCCTGTTGGGCTGACGGATGGCTCCAGGTAGGCACTGATTGTGCTCGCCTGTTCTGCTGGCTGACAAATGCCACAGGTGCAGCTACAGGGGACAGAGCCAGCTGCTCTGATCATATCTCTGAATATGCAATTCAAGGTCATGCTGTGAGTTCCAGCCGTCTAGTGGATGGAGGATTGAGAGCCCCTTGCTGCCATCAGTTGGGGCCCTTAGCTAACCACCTCTCCCTGGCTGGGGAAACAGGATGGGAGCTAGGCAGGGTCTTATTCTTCTGAGCTGGGCCACCTTAACTGCATGTGCCAACAATCCTGAGACTCTGAGATCTGTGCTGGTGGACAAAACAAACAAACAAAATCACCTCTGTTGTCTGCAGCTCATCTGTCCCAAGGTCCCCTCCCTCTGGCCAGCTCATTTCTCTGCCTCCTGGGATTTCTGCTTACACTGTTCCTGCTCTGTTGTGTCTTTCAGACTGGAAACCCTATCCTGACTGGTCTGGCATGATACTGGCCTCCTTCCCACAGCTGGTTCAGCCATCAAAATGGACTTCAGTTTGCCTTTCCTTCATTCATTCATGTCAAAATTCATTTAATGAAGGACTGTTACCAGTTTTATATCCACCTCCTCCAATTAAGTTTCGGTTAGCACCTGCTGATCTATACCTGTCTAGAGTAAATCTAGAAGATATCATTTTCACAGGGGTGAAATGAATAGTTACAGTATTGAGAGCTTCGAATTCTGCAAAAAGCATTACGAAGTGGAGACTTCTAGGTATTAGGTGTCTGGACATGTGGGAGAACCGTGTGTGTTGGAGAAAAATCCAGAAATTGACTTCTGAGCTTTTGACATCTGTCTGTTGGTTGACTCAAGACAAGTTCTGTCTTGGCCTAATCTTTGCCACTTTTATAAATGAAGTAAAGTCTATTGCTCCTAGGACTAGTGGGAGTGTACCTTACACATAACAGTCACTTAGTAAGTATGGAGTTATATCCTGACTCAAGATAGAGATCTTGAGATAGCAGTGTTAGCCTAGTAGCTTACAAGAGTAAGAAGATATTCACAGTAGCATCAAGCAATTNCACTCTAGGTATGTCCTGAAGAACTAAAGGTACGTTTCTAGACAAATATTTGTNTATGAATATTCATGGAAATGCTATTAACAGCAACCCACAAATGGAAACGGCCTACATTTTTCTCAGTTGATGAATGGGTAAATAATATATGGTACCCTTAACAGTGGAATATTATCCACCATAGAGAGATAATTCTAGTGTATGTTATAACAAAGATGCACTCAGAAACATTATATTCAGTAAAGAAGCCAGTCACAGAAGTTCTCATAGTGTATGAACCCACCTTTATGAAACAACAAGAATAGGTAATTCCTTAGAGACAAAAGGGAATCTCATGGTTGCTAGGGACAGGTAGGGGGTTGAACTGTTGTGGGGTGAATTCCTCTGAATTGAAGCACACTGTCATTTGAAGGCAGTACCTATAAGAAAGCTAAGGAAACTCATAAGACCGGGGAGCTCAGATAGTTACTAGACTCACAAGGTCGGTGATAAGGGTGTGTGAACAACGGATAACTTGCTGGGGAGAGGAGAGTCTCCAGTGGAGCTGCGTGCAAGCAGTACAGGGAACTCCAGGGATGTGGCTCACATGGGTTGTTACACATGATGGGAGTTTTTGGTGATGCAGCTGCTTTTGAGTCACCTATGTTCATGTATGTAACCTCAGTCAACTCATTGGTTCACCAACCTGAATCTTTTCTTTGGTCTGTCACTAGTCGGTGCCTTAGCAGACTGAACAGACATTTGATCACACCTTCCTAGGAAAAATTATGCAAAGGAAATTGTTGTTTGATGNAGTAAGGGAAAGGTCTTGGAGATTGATGNAGGTGATGGTTGCCCAACACAGATAGTACTGCNTATCACTCTACTGTATACTTTAAAATGGTTTAAGAAGTAATGAAAAGAAAACAGTGGGAGAAATGAACAATTAATATTCAGAAGCATCTTTTTCCACCCCTCATGTGACCTGGAATATTCCATCTTGTTCTGTAGTGCATGCCAGATATGTCCTCTGCTCAGCCTGAGAGACATAACTTGGGTGCAGCTGGTCAGACTGCTGCAGGGAATCTGGTTTGGGTCCACTGTTCTGCAAGGGCTCCTTGCACTTGAATGCCTTAGNTCTGAGCTCCCTGGTTCTTCCAGGATTCCTAGGTGACTCTAGCAGGCCTTTCACGATCACAGGTACCTCTCTTGTTAATACAGCACTGGAAGAACCATCCTGATGAGCCCCTAATGAACTGGGTGCTGACAGCCAGCTTCAGCTTGCAGAATGAGGCTTGACTTGCAACTGTTGGCCCTGATAGGCCTTCCTATGTGGTCAGAAGGACACACATTGCATTGTCAAAGTCTCTCCACTGCATCTAGCACATTACTGTTTTCTCCCTGGGTTTCTGCCCTATCTTTGGGCTCCTAAGTGCCACTGTGTAAACATTACCTTCTCCTCCTCCAGGTATTTCTACTTGGCCACCCACATGCTGCCCCTACCTCCCAACATCTGGCAAAGATGTTCAAGGATGCATATTAGGAGGGAGATTCGGCTCAGGAATAAGATGGGGTGGCATGCAGGAGATGATGTGTGGGACTTGGCCAATTTCAGTTTCTGGGTTCCTTCCAGTTCTCTTGGAGAAACTGGCAGAGCCCCTGGGACTTTGCCCAAGGTACCACCTAATCTTTCCTCACCCCACTCCTGGTCACTACCCTCCCAACTTGAGAGCACCACTGGCTACTCTGTAAATATNTGTTCAANGGGTGAATGATGAATAAACAAAAGGAGCAGATGGCCTCAGTTGGAACAGTTTACCAGGCTCTTCCTTCTCCGGGAACACTATATGTTTATGTAACAGGTAGCTTGTCACTCAAGCATCTCCATTGCAGCAGGCAAGCAGCAGTGGCCTTTAAGCAGGCCTAGCACTAGTCTGAGTCCACACTGTGTGTTGCTCAGGAGAGTGTGTGAGCTAGCTGTGGGTCATTGGCCACAATAGTGCCTTGGGGTGAGGTCTGGGTCTCCCCACTTCAGTGTGCCTGCCACTGTCAACCTTAAATGCTGCTGTGCGCCACAGGTTCTACTCTCCAGACTGGGCTCAGGAGAAGAGTCTCTAACTTGCCCCCATCTCCTTTCTCTAAGCCCAAGGTGACTGCTTTTGATTAGCACACCAACTTGACTCATTCTTGCTCCTGCTACTGGCTGCTCAGGTGTGACTCCCCAACAGGCTGTGTGTACCTGGTAGGCAGGAGGCCAAGGGTATTGTGTATTGTGCTGTGTCCACTTAGCAACCAGTGCTCTGAAAATGTCCCTGGGATAAGAAAGAAACTGGCCTCTGAGAGAGGTGTTGAGTGCTCTTTTCATTAGCTTTCTCCCCTTTCCCCTTCCCTCCTTCCTTTCTTCCTTCCTTCCTTCCTTCCTTCCTTCCTTCCTTCCTTCTTCCCTCCCCCTCCTCCTCTCTCCTCTTTCCTTTCTTTTTTTTTTCTAAAGAGAAAACAGCTTCAGCATCCCCACCCACTTTATAAGTGTTTGACAAATGGATTCTCTCCTGCCATGCTTACCCTAAGCAGGGCATCTGTCACTTTAGAAGGCACTGTTTACAGCCCTCCCGACCTTTCATGCAGTGTCAGCGGTTGGGGGTAGGGGGTGCTGGAGGGGGCAGCGTGGCTGACTGCAGTTCATCAGACACAGGATTTAAGAAAAGGAAAAAGAAAGCACACACACACACACACACACACACACACACACACACACACACCCTACACAACTCACAGAGTAATTGCTGTCTCCTTGGCAACAGAGCAGCAGTCTAGATCCCTGCTTCACCATCCTCCTGGGCTCTGAAGGCCAGGGATGATGAGGGAGTGGGGTGGAGGAGGTCCAACCCTTTCAAGTTCCTCCCCCCTCCCCCTCAGCCTCCTTTCTTGTTTGCTATTGGTTTCTGGGTTGCAGTCACAATGTCTTGAGCAATGCCTTAGGCTGGGAGAGTCGGTATCTTTCTGGAAAGCATGTCGTGCTACTGTACCAAGGAAGCTTTCCAACATGACCTCCCTCCTACCATGGCCCCTCCAAAGCCTCTTCATTGGTTAAGGCTCTGAAGCCATCACTATTATTTTCTCTTTCTTACCTTTCTCTCCCATTTTTCCTCTTCTATCCTCCCTTCTTTCTTCTCCTCTGACCATTTTTTTTTAACTCTTCTCTTCTTTGGCTGATTTCTTTTTCTTTCTTCCACACTCTTTCTTTGTTTCTTCCTCATTCCCCCTTCTTTGTTATGGTTTGGAAGCGAACTATTCCCCTCACAAGCTCTCAAGTTTGGAAACATAGTCCCCAGCTGGGGGCACTGTTTGGGAGCTTATGAAACCTTTGGGACCTGGCCTAGATGACAGAAATGGATTANCAAGGGTGTGTAAGGAACTCTGCCATATTCCCACAGCCATAGCTCTGTTGTGCCTTCCTGCTGTGGCAGGAACTGTGAGCCTCAATACACCTTTCTTTGCCTTAAGTTGCATCTTTGAGGTATTTGGTCACAGCAATGAGAAAGTAACTGATACATCCTCTTGTCCTCCTTCCCTCTCCTTCCCTCCTCTTCCTCCCTCTTCCCATTAAACTCCCTTCTCCCCAAGACCCCTGTATAAGGTATTAGCCTTGGTGCACATGCATTGCTACTACTTCAGAAAGGTTGGACTCCCAGAGTCTGGGAGAGAGAAGTGGGACCTCCCTGGCACAGAAGATCCAGGTAAACACGAGACAAGCACCTCTCAGAGGTGTAGGAGAAACCTCCACTTTCCCCAGTGTTCACCCAAGACTGGACAAGCTGCATGTGGTCCAGCAGTGGAGGCTTGAATGATGGCCATCTCCTCCCTGCTCCAGTGTGGATCCCTCCATCCTTCAGGGACAAACTGGGCTCTCTCCTTCAGAAAGCCTTCCCTGGCTATGCCATATTGAATGGCCCATCCTTTCTCTGCCACCTGCTAGGCCCCCTCACTCAGAGTGGTCTGTTATATGAGAGGTGGGGTGGTCAAGGTGAGTGGGAGTGAACGAATGGTGGGAAGGTAGGGAACACATTGTCTCTGGCTGGGCAGCAGCATGGGCTTCCTGGAGTTTGAGCCTTATTTTCCTGGAGAGAAGCTGGGAGAGCCACTGGGTGGGCCACAGAGCAGTCCTGTTCATTGGACTTGATTTTCTGCATTCTTAGCCCCCTGCATGCCCTCCTTAAACCAAGGCAAGCTTTTCTTTCCAATCATACCTACTCACTGTCTGCTGAGCCTCTATTCCCACCACGCATCTGTTCCCTGTTGATGCCATCTCTCCAAACACCTTCNCTAGGCCTTTTTGCTCATCTGTCTTGGACCTTCAGGCTGAATTCAGATGTTCTCTTGGGCAGGAGCCTCCGAGAAGTGTTAATGAACTTTGCCATCCATGATCTTGTTACAGTATTTGAATCCTCATGCTTTTTCCTGCTCTATGCTCCTGCTCTTGATTCTTCCAGCTTGTGTCTCCGTGTGTGTGTGTGTGTGTGTGTGTGTGTGTGTGTGTGCGCGCGCGCGCTCAACTTTCCAACAGGTGTAGAATGGGTCCCCTGGAGAAACTCAGGTGAGCCCCTAGGTATCATGGTCTTTAGCACCATCTGGTGAGTCATTGATTGTTTCCCTGAACACAGTCTTCAAGCTACCAAGTCCAGATGTTATAGGTATCTGCTTTTTGCCTCCCCATCCTTNCAACTGAGGGGTCCTTGACTAANGGGCAGAGATGGGGACTCTTTTCCACTGTCTTTCAGGATGAGGGTGATTTAGCAAGGATCAAAGTTTCCTGGAAGGGCAGCAATATTTTCAGGCCGAGACCTTGCATAGCACGGCCCATTGCTGGCGAACATTTATTGAGCACCTATTATATGCACAAGCAATGAGATGAGGCTGATGAGAAGGGAGGGACTTCCCCTCCTTGAACGTGGGTTCTATAATGGTTAATCTTCATTGAGGACTTGACAGGATTAGAATTGTCATGGAAACACACCTCTGGGAGCGACTTTGATGGGAAGACCCACCCTGAATGTCAGTGGCATCATTCTATGGGCTGAGCTTTGGACTAATTAGGAAGGAGAAAGGGCTGAGCAACAGGGTTCCTGTTTCTCTGCTTCCTGACTGTACATGGAACATGACCAACTGTTTCAGGCTTCTATCACTATGGCTCCTCCAACCATGATGGATTCCACCCTGAAATCATAAGCCAAATAAACCCTTGCTTCCTAAAGTTGCTTCTTGTCAGATATTTAGTCATAGCAACAAGAAAAATAACTGATGCAGTATCTGACCCCCGGGAGCTCACAGACCCCTGAAGAGAGAGGCAGTTGCTCAATAAACAAATCATGTTAGCAATCAGACAGAAGTCTCGCCATCTTGGCCTTCCNTGTAGTGATGACCCATTGACCTCCTAGTCCCAAACCGAAGGAGCCCCTAGAGGTAAACAAACAACTTAAGGGAAGCAAAGGGAATTAGAATTTTAAAACCCTTCTAGCAGCAATTAAACCTGGGATATAAAATGGGTTAGGAAATTTATTTTTTCAATATACAATCTCNGCCCCCCTTCCTCCATGAAAATCTACATATCTATTCAGCTTCAGGTTGGGGCTTTTTAAAATGGTTTTATTAAAAAATTCATTTACTTTGGGCTTTTCAGTTCAACTTTAACTGGACCGGGTGGAAATTAAAAGGAGGACATTTTAAAAATAAATTATATAAATTACAGCCCTAATTATAAAGTAACTTTTAAAAATGTATCCAAGCATTAACAGAGAATCTTTTTAAAAGAAATGTCCCATTTCCCTGTTCCACTGCAGGAGTGTAATTTAGATACTTTGAACACATCCTCATCCTTTTCGTGACGNGAGCTCTCCAGGCCCATTTGCCTCTGTCTCTTTCTGTGTGCTATTATTATTTGATAACTTTAGGCTTAAATCTGCACGAGAGCCAATTATCTCTCTTTGTCATCAGGCAGGCTTGCTGTTAGGCAGTGGTTTTTATAGTACAGTAAAAGCCTGGTGAAGCTTGGAGAAGGGGAATTTGTGGCTCGGATTACACTGAATCTTGCCTCTCCCAATGGTTTGCCTCATTCCTACCCCTACTTCCATTAGTCCATCCTGCAGCAAGTTTTGTTCCCCCAGCTGCTCCTCAAACCCTCCCAATCCCCTTCCATCTTGGGTCCCCTCTGATGGTGGCCTACTGGAGGATCTCCACCATCAACATCTGTCTCCCTTGTCCCAGCATTTGCAGGATAAGGCTTCCCAGACAGAAGCGGCAGGGTTAGGTGTTACTTGGTCTACCCTCTAGTAGAGACCTAAAGCAAGGATCGTGCTTTCCGTCTGGTGAAAGTGGTCACAGCGCTGGAGGAAGATGGGCNTTGATGCTGACAGAGCTCTCAGACTGGCAGGAAACCAACACACTTCCTGAGGAAAGACGACAATAAAGCTAGTGCCCCTCAATATGCCAAGAATATGGGAGGTGCTGTTCCCTGGCCAGGGCATCAGGAGTGCTGAGGAGG
Organism: Neotoma lepida; assembly: GCA_001675575.1. Lineage (NCBI taxonomy): Eukaryota > Metazoa > Chordata > Mammalia > Rodentia > Cricetidae > Neotoma > Neotoma lepida. The sequence goes on from LZPO01034910.1 coordinate 218,696, forward strand.
GGTCTGGGTTTCTGCTTCTTTGGCTCCTCNACCAAGATGAGCAAGATAGCGATGTCTGGAAAAGACAGAGCTTTGCAGGGGTCCTTGACTAGACTCTGACAGACTAGTCTGTGTAAAGAGCAAAGGTCATGAAAGCTGAGCCTTAGGCTAAGGGCACTTATGTTACTGTAGAGTGAATGAGTAAATGATAAGGGTATGAAGGGAAATGGGTAGAGAGGATGCAGATGGACCTGGAGAAGGTAGGATATTAAACTCCTTTTTGCTCCAAAGGCAAAGTGCCTCTTCTGCTAAGAAATTCTTTCCTAGTTTCTCATAACCCCAAGAACAAAAGCCAAGAGTCTCTTCATCACCATCTCTTCCTGGTGGAGAGGACCCCGTCTCAGCACCTTGGAGGTGTCTTTCCTTCACTCTCCATCCACTTAAACCAGCCTGCATACTATTTTAAAGTGATGGTTTCCCCAAAATTCCTGCTTGACCCCCAAGTCCAAGACGTCAGGTGTTCTGGCTTCAGTCCTCACCAACTCTTCCATCTCCATGAGTTAATAGCCTGACTCCTGGTCAGCAAAAAGAGCTTGAGGAAGATGGAATCTTTCCCCTTGGCCATAGATTAACCCCTCTCTCCATTTGGGCACCTCACACAAAATATAGAGTCGGCTTAACAGTGGCTAGAATTAACTCCCTTGGACCAGGCAGCACGGTCAGCACTTTATATAAGTTACGGCATTATTCCTCAAGCTGAGACTTGGCTTGGATGGATGACTTACCCAAGGCTAATGCCATAGACGTGGCAGGAAGCCGATTTAGAATCCCAGGAGCTCTGGCTCCACAGCCTAAACCTATTGCCATGACATTGACTGGCCAGGAGGCCCCAGGCTCGAAGGGGGTAGACAATGGACTTCTGCCAGCAGCTCTCCATAGCTATGATAGAACTCCACTGCTGGGGTTCCACCCTGCAAGGGGTCTCCTCTCATTTTATACCTTGACTAAACACCCTCTCCCCAGAAGTTTCAGTGGAACACATAGCCTCTACTTGGTCTTTGTGGATTTGAAAGTCCTGGGAGGCTGAGGGAGTGCTTTCAACACCTACTATCACACAATCTTTACACACACACACACACACACACACACACACACACACACACACACATTCACACCCTGATTCTAGCTGGCAGGTTGCTGAGGCATCTGCCTCTGTAGGTCTCTGCCTTCTTCTTATGTTTGGTGATGCAAAGATGCCACTGACTCTGCTTGACTTTATTGGAAGCCTGGTGTTTGGCCAGTAGAACTTCAAACTTCAAACTTCCCAGCGAGAGTACCAGAGTCCTGGAATCTCTGTACATGGGGCTCAAACAGGGTGGCTTACTCAGCATGGAAAAATGGACTTCTGCCAGCTGAGCTTCATAGCACTGTTGGGAGACATCTACTTTAAGTGAGGGCCTCCTGGACAGTAGTGGAAACTTGATTATTTTTATTTTTGTAGGTAGGTATTTGCCATGAAGATATAGTCTCAAAGTAGCTGTCAGGTGGGGGACATGGCTTCATTGTAGGACTATAGTCATCAGGTGGGGATGTGGCTGTCAAGTAGGGGCATGTTTGCCAGGTGTGAGGTGTGACTGTCAGGCAGAGCCAGTGTCCTCTCCTTCAGGAGTATTCTTGCATCTTCGCTGAGGTGCATGTCATCACCTTCCTTGTCAGTCCCTCTTAGACTGCCTAATTTTTAGTACTTGCAAATCACATGTCTAGAATATGTTGGTACCCCACATCCAACACCTTAAGAACTGTCCCCAAAGTGGCCACAGTATGATTGTGGGCACCCCTTCCTCTCCTTCCCCTGTCTCCCACACTGTGGAATCTGGGGATACACTCATGGTGATATCTGGGCTTGGACATGAAATGTCCCCTAAAAGTCTCATGTGTGGAAGTTTTGATTTCCAGCTGATTGAGTCCGTCATCATCAAGAGTATTGATCTGTTGATGGACGCATAATTTGATGGCATTAGAGAGATGGTGAAGATGTANGATACTGATTGAAAGACCGAGGTTACTAGGGTATACCTTTGAAAGATANNTTGCCCCTGACCATTTTTGCCTTTCTGTTCCCTGGCCACCATAGGTTGAGCTACTTGGTTCCACCATGATGTTCTGGATCTAGAGGCAGTGGGAGCATCCAGCCATGGACGAAACCTTTAACTCTATGAGCTAAAGTAAATCTTCCTTTGTTTTTCCCCCCATATATTTTGTCATAGCAACAAATATATCTAACACAATGACTGCACAACACAGTTGATTAACGGAGATAGCTCCATCNGTGGCTGAGGTGTCCTCCTTGCCTTGTGGGATCCACTGATTCCTGGGAAGACATATTCTACTCCAGGTTTGGCAGTCCATTGGTCCTAGAAAAGGTTCCTGGTAGCAGATCTCCTATGTCCTAAAGGCTGGTGTTGGGATGGGTGCATGTGAGACCTTTGCACAGGACTGGGGTAGGGACTGTAACTTAGGACTGGTCCATTAGTGGCACAAGAGGTGATGCTTGGACATCTCTATCTCCGAAGGCCCCAAAGGCATGGCCACCCTGGTTGTTTGGTAGAGGATGAACACTGGGGATTTTAGCTGCCNAACTATATACCACCAAGACCCTTTACAGCCCTCACCTGGCTACTGGGTCCTTAGTTTAGGGCTAGCTGCATTCAGGGAATCATGTGGTCCCCTGGATAGGACCTTTTTGGTGGCCATTCTGTGGCCTCACACTGCTGGCTGGCAGTCAGGAGAGCAGGCAGTATTACCCCTAAGATAAATGAAGAGGCGCTTTAGCCCTTATTGGATTATAGTTTTTATTGAACTTTATAAATTCCAATTAGCAGACCCCTGGGCAATAAGCGACACGCAGCTCGTGGCTCACTTTATAGCGTGATTATGACCCTGTTTATCCTCCCCTGAACGAGAAGTATTAATGGAGGAAATGAAGGAAAGAGGATTCAAGAATACATAAAAACAGATAACGTTGGTGACACTGAGATAGACAGGGTTGGGAGAGAACACACGCTCCAGGCAGGCACCAGAGAACAAACACATCCATGATTCAAGAACCTTTGTGCTCACANCCTACTGAGAGCTTGGATACCTACGGCTAAAAACCCCAGAGTCTCACGGTGGCTCCTGGGGCCACTGCCCAGTTCTTGGCAAGCTCATTTGGATTGGAGTCTGATTTCCTAAGTGTAGAGTCCTGTTTATACACATGTCCCACTGAGCAACTCACTGTCCCTAGAGGACCTTGATTTTAGTCCTTGAAAAATGTACCCGTTCATGCTCACATGTAAGCATTCAATTCTGCTTTCCGGTTTGGGGATCACTTAGATCCCTGACAATTGGTCATGAGTCTTCTCTCCTTTAAGGCACTAAAAGTGTCAGGTAAGAATCCTTGAATTCAGAATGAGCTAAGACCTGCACCCCAGTTGCTTTTGCCTGGAAGAGTCCCATGATCTCATAGACTAATGTGCAGTCTCCGGGGATGGGGGCTGGCAACAACTGGCAATGCCTCTCCAGCTGCACTCCTTGTCTGTTCTTCCTGGACACACTGGCTTGTGTTACCACCAGTTTTAAACCTGTAGTAGCCATGATTCAGGACACTGATGTGGGAGAAGCTGCCTCCCACAGAGGTGGGGCGGGCTGTGCAGCTTTTGAATTGGCAAGGTTGGTGAAGGCCGTTTTCCCAAACCAAAACGTTCCTGAGAGGCAGCACAGTCAAGGATGTTCTGTTTTTCTTATCTGTCTGCCTTTGTCCGCACCCTCCTATCAGCGTTGTCCCATTGTCTGGAAGTGCTAACAGAGAAGTCTCTGAAGGGGCTTCTGTAGTTTGAACAGGATGAAAAATGCTTCAGGTGTTCTCAACCTGCAGCAGTATGTAAATAAGACGCAGAGGTCCATGGGAGGCTCAGGAAAGCTGGCTGGCTGGGCACATAGGGAATCCGAGCAGCCACAGAGGTCTGGGCCTAGGCTGGCTCTCGATCTGCTCCTTTGTAACCTGTGGAGTGTGCTGGTGCTAGGCCATCTTGATAGGCAGGGTAGGCATACACAAACTCCAGTGGTCAAGAGTTTGCACCCATTGCTCATCTGATTTCTGTCCTTTGGAGGGGACATAGGACATGGGCATAAAGGGAGAGAAGTTCCTGAGCTGGCTGACCTCTGACAGATAAGGCTTTCCTTGTTTAGACCTAAAGGAGGGAGGGAAGAGCGTCCCTTTGGTCTCACAGACATTAGCATGTCATACTTTATTACAGACTAAGGACAGGGTTTCCTGAGAACTGCAGGTTCTTGGAAGGGAAGCCATTTGCCGATCAGGGCCCTTATCTCTCACATTGCCAGAACTATATATTTACATCTATACTCATGGCATTTGAATTGGCTAAGACAGTCTCAAGAGAATAGGCGATTCCTTCCCCTGGCCCTAGCTCCCTGGGGCCGTTTCCTTCCTTGCTTACAANTCAGGTCCCGTGGCCAGCAATGCAGAGGGCCGAGTCCAGAGCCACCACACTGGTATACAGCATGTCTGTGCACTTCCCAGGGCACAATTGCAGAAAGGTGTGATTTAAGTAGGTGAATATTTTCATTCTGTTTCCCAGGCATAGAAGGACAGGCCCAGAGGCGGATTATCTGGTCAGACTGTATTCTAGCCAAGTGCTTAAGACAGCAGTTTTTAGAGCTGAGAGGCCCCTGGGTTATCTGTTGACCCAGGAGGCAGAAGGCCAGATTTTGGGTAGCTTTAGGGAAATGGAGTAACAAGTCGAGGGGTGGGTAGGATGAGGGGAATAACAGGCCCTGAGGGCAGAGCTGGGACCCTGGAGAGCATGGATGTTTATATCTGTCAGGTCAGCTGTCCCTCTAAAAGTAAAAAGCCTATTTTAAAAGCCCCTGATGCCTTCTGTGGATCAGAGTAAAGCTTCTACCCAGGTCCTGAGGCATTCTGAGGAGTGTCAGGGACATCACCCTATGAGGTCACACTGAGAAGTGTCATAGAGGGCATCACCCTATTAGGTCACACAAGTGTTCACTGTCACTCCAGCTGCATCACACTATGGTGCCCACAGTGGATGTCTGGTCTGATTTCAGCGGGTATATTGTCAGTGTGTGATGTTCAAGTGTTGGAAGCCTCTTGGGGGAGGGTGGTCAGTGGGGACCTTTGTGTTTCCCCATTCTTCTATAAACAGCGGGAGTCCTCTGAACCCCTTGTTATGGAAAGGAGTCTCCTGGGATCCTCTGAGACAGAAGAAGCAGCAATCTGTGTGGGGAGGGGACAGGAGTGCTACCAGTCAAGTGACTGTGGCTATTCTAGTCTCCTGGGCCTTGGTTCCTTTACAGCAAAGTGAAGGAGCTGATAGTGCAGTTGATTCCAAGTATAAAATATACAGTTTCCCTTCTCTNATGTCTCAGGCACGAACACTAATTAGTACAAATGGAGAAACACGGCAAGCAATAATGGCCCCTAGCCCCTCCTCATGCACCCCCACACTGTTTTCTCTCCTTCTACCCCCCCTGTAATAGATCATACAGGATAGATTACATTAATTTTCTATAAACTATATCAACTTGAGTGACATGTCCTTAAGGGTTGGCTGATTGATATCTACAATGCAGTCTTATAATCTAAAATCATATTAATATTAATATTAAAGATTTTCTGTCCTTTACGTGCACCATTAAATCTGGAGTATAAGGTGAAATTGACAACATACATTTTGACAGCTTATCTATAATAAATATGCAAATCTTGCTGCCCACATGTCATCACAGATGCGCAGCGGCTCTCTGAAGATCACAGCATGCCTGTCTCCCATGTGACATTTTCAGCAGAGGATCAGAGCTGGGCGGTGGGAGCAGTGTGGGGCAAACCTTTGCTGGAAATGACCCTGGCCTCTCCTGTCTGCTTGAGAAAGCCTGTCCTTCATTCTGCCGAGCAGGTGGGAGGGCTGGAGAAGTGACAGCCACAGAGAACAGGGCACACACTCTTGGGGTAGACACAGAGAAATCCAGTTTCCCTCTTTGTTTCTCTTAAGTATCAAAGGAACTTCTGTTGTGTCCTGTCTAGTCACAGTGGGTTGTAGTTGTTCAGTACCCAGTGAGTCGAAGAGTTAGGGGCTCCTCCTCAGCCTTGCTCATACCTTCCCATGGCTTGCTTTGTATTTGTGAAAGAAGAGAGTCTGTGTTTTCCTCAGTGGGCACTGAAGGGACTGGTTAAGATAACAGGTGCTCCATCCATGGCAATGCCTCAGCAAAGGGCAGCTTGCAAACTATTTTCGAAATGAGTCCTAATGCCTCCTGCCCCAAGCCATGTGCAATTTTCTTTCCTGTCCCGTATTTCTCTTTGCCCCAACACCCCACACCAAACAATCTAAAACTTCCCCCAGTGGCTGCTACAGGTCCTCTGCTTCTGACCTACGAGCCCCAGGTGAAAGGGACCACACAACTCCCTCTGACCCCAGCCTCAGCTGAAGACACAGTTGAAGCTGAGATAGTCGAAATAAGATTGGGACTGAGGAATTTATCTGAAGGAGAAAATCTGGCCATTTTCCCAATGAGATCCGTGTGTGTGTGTGTGTGTGTGTGTGTGTGTGTGTGTGTGTGTGTTGGGTCAGAGCCATGAGCTGATCCTGTGAAGTCCCTCCTCCTGACCTTAGCAGGGAGGCTGTGGGAAGTTCTGGGGTATGTGCAGAGCACTTTTAAATAGTTGTCTGTGTCTGTGTGATAAAAGGTTGTTTATCCTAGATGAGCTCCAGCTCATCTTGGGGGTCCCATCCTCCCTCAAGCCTGNTAACAGGCCTACCTGAGGTCATGAGACTGTCTCTTGATCACTGGCTTCTTCCTATCCAGTAAGCCCACTCTTTGGGACAACATCCGACCTTCCTAGTTGACCCCTCAGTTGGCTCTATCTCTAATTTTTGGTGCTACCTTCTTCTGCCCTCAGCCCATCTTCCTTCATGAGATCATATTTTGGTGGTCCAACCCCATAAGCGCTCCTCTTTCTGAACACCACAAAGTTATGCGAAGAGCCATACACAGCACAATGTTATCATACTGCCTTGCCTTGTTGACTGTTTGGCAGAGAATAGGGTTTCTTTCTTACAACCAGTCCAGGAAGGAAGTGTTGCCATGGACACTATTTCTCTATAGGCTTGCCACCTGGGTGGATCCATTTGGACTGTATCCTAGTGTGTACCAAAAGACAGAGGCCCCCGTGGATCTGAGCAAGTCTTAAGAGGTCCAATCACCTAGCATCTGTCTCAAGGTGAGAGTTGGTTTGGATCTGTTCTCGTGGTCTTCCATGTCTTTTGGGGCCAGGATCAAGGCTTGGGAGGTTGCAGATGTTCTTTTGAGATATTAAGAATCTGCCCACACCTCCTACCTCCCTGCATGGGTGGGTGGCTAGAGTCCAGGAGAAAGAACCTCCTGTCTACTGCTAAGTGCCTGCCACACATTCTTTGCTGTTTGCGGTTTTGGGATCTTGAGCCATACATACATCTGCAGTCCTCACTAGGAAAGTTTAGTGCCCCAGGCTGGGAGCAGAGGCTTGCCAGAGAAACACCATTGCCAGGCAAGCAGGCTTTACAGCCTTTAGTTCTGCGGTTCTGTGAAATTCTGATCCATAAGACTACCTTCAGACCATGCAGTGAAATGACTGGGGAAGGTTCCTTTGAGGGAGGGGTGGGACCCCCACGGGTTGCCGACAGGAGACCCACTGCCAGAGATTACTGTCTTATTGTCTCCCACATTTTCAAGGCCCCGGCCCATAATGGTCCTTCACTCTGTAAGGTGAAATTCCACACTTTAGGAAAGACTGGCTGACAAGTCTATCTACCATTCATCTTTAGTGAGTCATCGGAGCTGAGCACGGAANGAGACAGGTGGAGAGAGAGAGAGAGCCTGCAGTAACTTTTGCAGGCTAACTGGGTGTCCGCCATAGGTGTGCGCCTGCTATTCTGCCTTTGCCCTGGCACTTGAGCTCGAGGAGAGGCTTGGGTACCCGGTACACAGACCTTATCTTCTGGGCTGAAGAGGTTAAATGAGACAATATTTGATTATTGCCTGGCTCATTGCCTGGCATATAGCCAGACCCCCATAAATGTTAGTTTTTCTCTCTGCCTTGAGTGAGTCACATCCGGTTGGAGGAAAAAGCCCACTTAAGACAGGTTCACATAATGCAGGAGGGAGGGTGTCAGCAGGGGTGCCCTTGGTAGTGGTGTTGGGTGGGGGTGGGTGGCAAGGTGGGTGGGGAGGAAAAGGGATGGTTACAGATGACTTCGAAGGCCCATGTCATGAATAAGAATTCCAGGGCCTTATAGCAAGTCCCTTTCTCTTTCTCCTTCCTCATTCACCTCCCACAATTAACCCAGGCTGTATTTCTGTTTGCACTTGCTGATCATCTCTTCCTGGTCCCCACCCTGCCTCGGTTTTCGTTTCTTTTTTTAAAAAAAATGTGTGTTGACTTGACACGCCCTAATCCCCGACTCAGCTACCACTTCTAGTTAAACCAAAGGTAAATTCTCCTNTGGCGGGGCAGCCCGAAGCAGGCAGATCCACACCACAGAGCAGCCTCGGGGAATATTGATATTAGCCGACCTCTGGCGCCTGCCGCCCGCGGTGAAAACAGGACACGGGGCCAATCAATTACCGAGTCATTAAGGGCGGGGAGCGGGGAGAGAAAGGGAAAAAGACCCAACTCCTTGGTGGGACGTCACCCGGAGCCTCAGTTGTCACCAACCTCCAGGTCGCGCTGGGTCCCGCGCTTCTCTCTGCGCGCCCCACTCCCCAAACGCCTCTGCTGTCGCTCCCCGTGGTCAAGAGCAACCTCCACGCTGTCATAACGTTGACTTGACCTCATCTGTGTAGTTTTGGACCCCGGGGTCTGGAGGGGGCCGGAGCCGCGCTGCCTTGCCTGGGCCAGGGCGCTGGAGGGTCTCTGGGGAGCATTCCTCAGCCTTCCGGCTCTGATCTTTGCCCTTTTCCTCTCCCAGAACTCCTCGCCCTCCTGCACTGCCTTTTTCCTTCTCTGCTCCTGCTCGCCTTAATTTTCTCTATAACTGACCACCTGTCCCTTTCCAAGGTGCCTCTGGCTACATGGCCACCTTGTGCTTTCACTTTTCCTGCTGGCCCTTTCCTCCTGAGCTAGCCACAGGGTGGCTCCCTACTGATTCATTTTCCCCCAGCGGGCTCGGAGGGCCCCAGAACTGCTCTGGCAGCCTGGAGGGTGGTGTGCCACTCCCTTCAGATGTCATGCCAGTTCACATCTGTCCTTACCAATTGGAACTGACATCAGGCCCTTCGTACTTGCGGCTAAGAACTTGTGTGGTCCTTTCCGTTTTAAATCTGTTTTCTTCTAACGCCAGACAATAGCTTTGGTGGAAGGGGAGGGAGCCCTACATCAGATCAGCAATGCTCAGGAAGCCGGAGTCCCTGGGCCAGGGGTGGGAATAGGATCTGAGTAGGAGCCTTCAGGAATGGATGTGGGTCTGGGTCAGAGACTGCTTTCAGCAAATGGGGTGAGGACATGGGGCAAAAGGATTGTGGATTTGACTTAGAATTTTAGCATTTAATTTTTTTTGGGGGGGGCATCTGACTGATTTCTTATGTTGACCATTCCTGGGGGTGGGGGAGTTGGGAGAGGCGAAGGAAGGCTCATTTGGTGATGGGCTAACTGTATATCCTGACATTTCCATAGGGTCTTGGACAAGCCAATAGGATCTGTGAACATTTAAACTAATCAGATCTACAGGAAATGGTAGGTTTTCTATTTAAAGAAGGNTCTTGCATTTTACAAACAGTTAAATAATACCAAAAATCCCTTGGGTGAAAAATCAAGGGCTGGAGAAATGGTTTAGTGATTAAAAGTGCTTGCTCCTCTCCCAGAGGACCTCTTGAATTCTGTCCCTAGCCTCCAGGCCAGGCAGCTCACAACCACTAGAAACTCCAGTCCCTCCAGTCCAGGGGAGCTGACACCTTCTTCTGGCTTCTGTAGCCTCCTCCTCTTCCTCTCCCTCTCCTCC
>LZPO01034910.1:240726-253476 GCA_001675575.1 Neotoma lepida
TTATTATTATTATTATTATTATTATTAATGTGTATGATGTGTGTGGGGTGCACGTGTTCCATGGTTCAAGTGTAGACTTGCTTCACTCACTCCCTTTTCCTATGACTCAGGCTATCGGGCTTGTGGGTCAAGCATTTGACCTACTGAGTTATGATACTGACCTGGATCTTTGCACTCTAATTGTTGCTTTGGGGTTACTCTCATTTCCCAGAGGGGTTTGAAATCCTCAAGGGCAAAGCGTATGGGAGCAGGAGTTTAGTGTTTTGTTTAACACGGAAAGCAATTTTGACATGTGGAGCAGTTACACACAGGGTCCTTTCTTCCTCTTTGGGCAGGGCCATCTGGATGCTGTGGCTGTGGTTGAGTTCCTTCCTGGCCCCACCTTACTCTCATGGTCCTGATGATGGTCTCCACCACAGGCTCTCTACCCAGGGCCACTGGTGTCCTGGGCTCTTGACTGATAAGGTCCTCACTGAAGTCATCTCCATGTCTTATATCTGCTGTCCGTGCTCTCCTCTCACTCCCACTCTTTAAGGCTGCCTTGGTGCAGCCAACACTCCTGGAGACTATGCTCACAGCTCACATTTATTAATAGCTCAGNGTGTGCTGAGAGCTTCGCACGTATCATCTCATGTAATGTTCCTAATAACCTGGCNGGCGGCTCCATTGTTATCTTCACTTTATAATGAGGAAGCCAAGGCACAGAGATGTTGAGCCCTTTGCCTCAAGCCACACAGCTAGAAAGTGGGAGGGTGAACATTTGAACCCAGTCGCTTGGATTGTGGGGCCTGGGTTCATAAAACTGGAGACAGGAGGCTTGAGATAGAGGATGAAGTCTAAACACATCCGTGCAGATCAGCCTAAACACATGCATGTACGGCATGCCCCCNGGAGGTCCCTCCATGCTGGTTTTCACGTGCACTCATCAGTACATGCAGGCACAACACCCAGCCCCCATGTCTTAGAACAGCACTGTATCACGAAGGCAAGGCTGTGGATCACAGGAAGACACTGTTTAACACGTCCACTTAGCATATTTCTACTATATAGTAGTGCAAAGGCCAAACACAGNCAGTAGAAATTGTCCTTTGAGGTGGCTGGGGAGATGACTCCGTCAGTTACACAAGCATGAGGACATGAATTAGATCCCAGAACCACCACAAAAGCCGGGAACACACAGGAGTGTGCCTGAAACACAGAAACAGGAGGAACTCGGGGAGCCTGCTGACCACCACGATAGCCAAATTGGTGAACTCCAGGTTTAGCAAACAGTGATTGAGGAATAACACTTAACATTGACCTTCCGCTCTGTGTACTTGCGTGCGGTGTGCCTGTGCACATACAAATGCGTATAACACACAGATGCACACAATAATGACAGCATACACAAGCCACCCTGTGCATGTTGTCCTTTTCTCAGGCACAGTGCAGTATGTCACACTCCCAGTCAGCCCGCATTCCTGAGCTAACACCACTACACTCTCCAGAGCCGTGTGGCTGAGCTAGGAGAGGTGATGTTAAGTGCACCTTCCACTCAGGCTTTGAGTTCACTACTGGGTTTATAGAGACTCAGCTTCCTAGGAAGTCCAGGACATTCTTAGATACTTTTGACCACCCAACACTGCAAAGACAGCTAATGAGATGGGGAGGGGACTGGATTTTTAATCACATACAAGTAAATTTGGTTTAAACAAACACAAACAGCCACATGTACTGGTTATAGGACTGGTCAGGTCCTGGAGGCTATCTCAAAACTGGACAGGGCACATGTGGTCCTGTGGGAATCACAGGCTGGCATGTTTACACACAAACAATAAATGATGGTGTATGCATGTCGTTGTGAGTCACCCTCTCCATGCCATCTTTTGTTCTTCCTTCCCAGGACCTGGCTTTCTGAAGACCACCCTTTTGACACTGGGTTCTCATCCAAGTATCCCTGATGGTGATCAGAGGGATGCTTTGGATTCTGTGTCAAGGAAGAGCAGTTTGGGGTACAGTTCCTGGTAGGGACTCTTACTTGCCTGCAGCCGGCAGGATCTAGATGGGATACTAGTGTTCCTGAAAGCCTGGGGCCACACATTGCCTCTGGCAGGTGCATTTGTAACATGTATGTAACTCATCAGCTTCTTTCTGGCCACACTGATTTTATTAGTATTGTTTTTCTTTTATACTAAAAGAGAAAGAGCCAGCAGTTCTCCTTAGACATTTGGTAGTGGTTCTAGGGTCACACAGAAGTTCCCAAGAGGAACATTATGGTAAGCTCAGGCTCTAGGGGGTCATCAAAGGTGAGGCAGGGGCATGTGGGTGACAATGACATGGGTCGCTGGGCAGGGAAGGTAGAAGGCTCTAGCCAAAGCAGCAGGGAAGGGAGGCGGGAGCTGAGCGACCTACATCTCCACTGAGAATCGGCTGACTCACCCCTGAACAGCAGCTCTATCTCCTGGGTGGAACTCAGCCCTGGCCATCATGGGAAGCTGGCACCCCAAGAGAGAGCAGCAGCAGAGGCCCAGCAAAAGTTGGAGTGAGTGAAGCTACAGCATGAGAGATTTGGGAGGAGCATTGGAAGGTGTCCTCAATGGTGTGTGTGNNCTTTGCCGGTGACTGAGGGTCAGAATGTGAGCTTAAGTTTATCTGCGTGGGGGGCTATGCTAGGAGACAGAGCAGTCAGGCCCCAGCTTTCATGTGTGTGACTTCATAGTGCACACTGCACAACCTGTGACCTAACAGTTGTTCAGTGCATACCAAGTAAGAACAACAATTGCCGCTAGGAAGTCTTGTTTTATTCGTTTAGTTTTAAATGACTTTAAAACCATGGTACCTTGGACATCTTTACCATGAGCTTAGGGCCTTCAGCAACCTCTACCGTGAGCTTAGGGCCTTCAGCAAACTCCACCTGTGTTTGCTACAGGCTTCCCCATCTCAGCACCACCAAAGCAGAATTTTGATCACCCCTCACCCCAATGCATTCCTTCTTTAAACAGCATTCGCCACTGAGCAGGTCAAATTGTCCTTGACNTCTCCATTTCATCAGGACCTCCACTTCCACGACACATCCTGACCCAGGTATGCCTTGAACACTCTTTGCCCATGCTAAGCTCAACTCCAGCATCACTACCTGGCTNCTCAGGACTGTGTCTGCTGTNTTCTGGGTATCTGGCTCCATACAGCAGCTGGGGAGATATCTGGGGTGTGTTTAGAACACAGTTTTTATTGGTAGATTACAATTCACGGCCAAAGCTCCCTCAACCCACCAGGCCCATCACAGCCTGTCTTTGTCAGCTGTCTTCTACCTCAAACTCCCCACTACCCCATGACACTCCTGGCACCCTTGTCCTTCTCTGTCCCTGGAACACATGAAGGCCTTTACTGCTTCAAGGCCTTTGCATCTTCTGTTCACCCGTGTGTAGTGCTTTTCTGTGTTTTTAGGCTGGTTTGGATCTCGACTTCATGTCAGGTTCTCGGGAGGCCTCCCCTGCTCACCCAGAATATAGTCGCCTCTGCCGTGCTCCAGCTCCTCTGTAGGTTCTAATTCTCAGCTCAGCACTTATGAACAGGTGTTTTATTTTTATTCTTAATTTATTATCTGACTTTCCTCCTGCAAGTGTAGGTGTATGAGAGCCAGGGATCCATCGTCCTCGGTCATTNTTGTCTCCAGTAGCTAGAGCCATGCCTGGCATGAAGCGGATGATCAATAACTGGGAATGAATGAATAGCTGGTCTAATTCTGACGGTGCCTTTCTGAGAAGGCTTTTTGCCTAGGGTAGAAGTGTGAGCTTCTGAATGTGATTCCTGGACTGGCTCCTGTGTATGAACTGCAAGACTAATTAAACTCATTCATATTTGTGGAAATGCAAATATAATTTTATTTACCAATGACTGTAATAAAGGTAAATGCTCCTTGCTTAAACAAACAATTCACTTTGGGAATAGAGCTGTAAACAGAAGCAATAAATAAACACTCATTATTGAGTGCTCACTGTGCCTCCACTGAACTTCAGGAGCCTGCTGCTCTGCTCTTCCATCGAAGTGTCACGAGCATGGAGGCTGAAGGCCAGCTTGGAAGACTGCTCCCTTCATCCACAGATGAAGGGACTTAACCACACCAGGCTCCGGCATTCTTTACCAAGCCCACGACTCCCTGAAGCATAGCTTCGTGTCTTGGCTGTACCCTGAGAAGTTGCTCAAACTCTCCATGCCTCTGTTTCCCTGCCATAAAACAGAAATGGAAACTTCCCCTAGGAAAACAGGAAGTATTAAATGAGACAGTGTTTTGGAATGCTTGCATTGTGCTGGCAATGTCAACTGATAAACACANGCTAACAGTTCTTCTCTTATTATTATTGCTATGATTATTACCATTACACAAGACTGTTCTAGATGTTTCTACATATTCTCATTTAATTGCCATAATAACTCACAGAGTCGATGTTATTCCTGACTTACAGGTTAGGAGGAGCTCAGCACTTGTAGAATAAAAACCATTGTTCACAGCCATCCTGTAGCTCTCTTTGGACTTCATGTAGTGCCCCACAGCTGCCTCCAGAGTNCTGGATCTCCCACAGACTNAGTATCAGGCTTATTTCCTTTCCAGCCAAGCACTGATCACAAACCCTACAGTCCTTGTATGGACTCAGCTGTTCCACCTGTTCCCAATTTGACTGTGGTCCCAAGCCAGTCCATGGTCAACCCCATCTTCCAGGGTTCTGAATGGCTGCATCCTGGACTCTGAGCCAGCAGGAACCTTACCTGGCAGGGTTAGAGTGAGGGGTTCTCTGGGACCCCATATTCTGTTTCCAGGTGAAGTTGTCAAGACCTAGAGAAGCTAGTGATGGCCTCAAAGTGTCCCCAAATTCCCCAGCTCAGGCACCNGACTCACCTCCCTAGTTGCCATCTTCTTCACTTTTGTCATTCACAAAGAGGGCTTGTGAGAGTCACCAGGGTATCCCAGTGCAATGGGGCAGGCAGTGTTAACACAGTTTTGGGAGTCTCTTTTCTGAGTGCTCACTCACCAGGAGTCCTGAGCCTTCCAGACAAGGGTTGCTGCTATTCTATCTACTTCCCCAACAGTGTGTATCCCGGCTGAGGATGCGGCAGGTAAGCAAGATGCCATCCCAAGCTGGAGGAGGCTTTTGTCCTGGATAGGCTAAGGATGTCAGCAAACATTCACAGTGGTTATATTTTGGGGGGTCATGAACACTGTTTCTGTTCTCTTCCTACAGCCACCCCATCTTCTTTACTCTTTCTATGACATGCACTGTTCACAACAGAGGTTGGCTTGCAAACCAACATAATGCTAAAAAGCAATTGGATTTTGCTGGGTGTAGAGTGATAGTCCCTCTTGTCTCTCCAGATCATCAAAGGAGCTGCCCATGAGACAGGCCCAGCTAGGGTCCAGGGGAGCTCTGTTGGGTTCGTGGTGCTACAGTGCTGGTTTGCTGTGGAAAGTTCCCAGGCTCAGGAGAGGCAGATCCAATAAGCACGCACAGTGGAGCCTGCCTGCGCTGGGATGTATAGGGGGTCTGAGGCCTTGGGCTGCAAAATTCAGACTCCAGGGACTCAAAGAGGTCGTGGAGGCTGCAGTAGTGAGAGGCTTCTGGGAGGAGACTCTGTACCTTATTCAAAGCAGCTAATTTTGGTTTGAGGGGAAAGGAAAGGAAGAGTGTGAACCAGGCTTGAGAACAATCAACATCCCAGGAAGGGCCAGGTGAGGGGAGAAGACAGGCAGTGAGGCCAGGGGTGCCTGTCTGCGAACTCTCCTGACTGCTCTTTCTTTTTCCTTTGTTCCGTAGCTATGATAATTGCAGGCTCACCATGTCCCAGGCACTGTGCCAGATGTTCTACCTAGATTACAGTACTTCCTGCTCATAATACATTTCTTTAGGCAGCATAGATTTCCCACTGGCTAGAGGGGGAAACTGAGGCTGGCTCAAGCAGTCACATAGTTGTCCCTGCAGCAGCAGCTGGGCTTGAACACTATAAATGTTGCCTAACTTACTGACCCTTGCTACTCCTGAATCTTCTACCCCAAGTCATCTGGGTCTAAGAAGCCCTGGGAAGCCCTGCTAGGTGTGGAGCAGGGGAGGGACTCCACAGGACTGCAACACATAACTTCACCCTTGCAAACCAAGAAATTGAACGGAATGATTTATCTCAGGGTACAGTTGTGCACANGTAAGCATGTGTGTGCATTTGTGTATAAGTGCACGAGCCCATCCTACAGGGAGCATATTCCTATGATGTCTATGGCAATGGCCTGAGGAATGAGTTCTGGTGTGCAGGTAGATGGAGATGAGGCAGGTCGTATCCCTGGGGAAGAAGGTGGAATTGTGTGGTGTTGGGAGATGTTCCACTTCAAGGTAGGAGAAAGCCACAGCATTCTGACAACTTAACCCAGGAGATGAGCCACAGCTCCATGGATCAAATGACAGGATCTCCCTTGGGGCTGTTATTCAACTGCAGATCCCTATCCCCATCTGCAGGGAATCGAGAGGTTGGGCNTGGAGGTAAGGGCCTTCATTTCTGCCAGACTCCCAGGAAACTGTGCTGCAGGCTCCTAGGGATGTTGGAGAATGTGGGTCCTGCCAGCTGTAGGAGTCAAGCAGGCTCCACCTACCTGTGGAGCCTACTGGAAAGCTGCGAGGTGAGGAGAGGGACATACCCAGGGCCTAGAATGGTCAGGTTTCTCAATGAGTGCATGCTGTNGCCACCAATCTGTGTTTGAGATTCCAAGACTTATGGGCAGGTAGGACCCTGGGGAGCAAGGAGTTCAGGCTTGCCCCAGAGGTGGTCTACAGCTAGATCTTTGTTGATTCCCAGCAGCTGGAGTCAGCCTCCAGGGACTTAGGAGAGAGGCGAAAGGGTGTGACACCTGTAGCTTGACTTGGGCNCCGTGTCTGTGTAAGATGTCCATGTGAACAAAGCAGAGATGCATTTGGTGTGAGGGTATTCCCTGGGATCTACCCTGCCCCCCCCTGGGTATTGTCCTCTCAGGATATGCTGTTTCCAAGCACAGCCTCTGGCATCCCTGATCTGGTCTGAGTGCCATCTGCTCAACCCAGATAGAGGGGAGGGGGCACCTCTCTCCTCATTGTAGCTGCCCTTCTGTCTCTCTGTCTCTGTCTGTCTCTGTCTCTCAAACACACACACACACATACACACACACACGTCAGCTGGGCATCCAGGATAGTGGCAAGGTCTCTGTCTGGAGGACACTTCCTGACTCTCTTTGCACTTTGCACTGTCCTTCTTCACCGTAGCCCTCCCCATGCTCCGTCCAGAGACACCCATGCTCACACACATTTGCAGAACTGCAGGAGTGCCCACCCAGGGAGTTGGACTCATCTTTTCTGTTTTTTCCATGCACTTGGTAGAAACTGTAGTCATAGACGTACACACAATCTGTCACTAAAAATTGGCTCAGCTGAGCCGTCACAGCCCACACACGCCTGCATAAACTCAGCACGTATGAGCGCACATGTCCACACATCTCCTTGCCTGGGTCTTACAGGCTGAGACTGGCATGTACACATATGGAGGGGACATGCACTGTTATGCACACACACACACATTACACACTCCATGCAGGCATTTGTGCACACACACACACACACACACACACACACACACTTCTTACTGCAGTCACAGTGGAGGGTTCCAGATCTTGGAGCCCTGCCCAAGATACTCAAGATGTTGGGTACTGGGGTGGTCTTGGCATGAGATGTGCGTAGTCCTAGATCTGGGAGAGAGTAGATGGGGCTTTCCCAGGAGAGGGGAGCTTTGACATCTTGGAGGAACAGTGACAGTTCTCTGTGTCTTTTTCTCTTCTCAGAGTCAGCACAGAAATCTCATCTCTTCTCCACACTGGTCCAGTGTATGGTGTGCCTGCTACACACGAGACCAGAGTTGGTGCAAAGCCTGACGTTATAACATGAATCCACATAGGATGCCCAGGAAGACATGTGAAAGTGTCCTCNAGCCTAGTGCCCAGAGGTGCCTTTCACCACGCTTCACTCTTGTAGCCCCTTGCAGAGTATGTCTGCGCAGAAGAATGCATCATGTGCATTATTCCCAGCAACAACCTATTGCATATCAAGTCCAACAAAGGACTCAAGGATGTGCCAGTCAATCGAACTGTGCACTGCCTGGGAAGCCAACAGGTGGAGAGACCCAGGTGGACTCACTCCAAGCTCCTCAGACATTTGTTTTAAAGAAAACTCAAAACAGTTGTATTTCCAGATAAGCACCTTCACCATTGTGTACCCCAGTGAGTATTCTCTCCCTAAAACTGAATGGAGTCACTTCATCTACTAGGTATGTCCCTACAGAACAACAGGACCCCACAGACCGGGAGCACCCTTAGGTGTTCACAGACAACTGGGTTAGTGCTGAGCCACAGCAGGTGGCAGTCTATGATGGTTTCCAGGACAATCTCTGCCCGGGGATACCCCTTCTCCTTCTTCTCAGCTGCCATCACTTCTGCCAGAGTGCCTTACTTTACCGAGGGAGAGCCGCTCAGGGTCAGCCCATAGGGCTGTGTGGCCCGCCCTTGGGAGGTCTGCCCTCAGTCTCTCCAGGACCTTCCTTTGGTATTGGCCAGGTGAGCAGAGATCTGCCCTAGATGCAAAGACTGACTCCGTCAGAAGGATGCCGAGGGAGTGCTCCCAGCAAAGGCCTTCCGGGCATTTGTTGCTTTCTAACGAGGTTGTGGTCTCAGGCTTGNNGGTGCTCCTAGGCTGCACAGGGAGAGGACTTTTGTCCTCAATCCTGGGCTAGAAGGGAACTGAGGCCCCTCTGTGCCTGTTTTGACTCTATACTCTGCTATTTTCATCACTTCTCCGAAACAGCTGGCTTTGTTTCACCTAACAAGTGAGGTCCTTCAGATGTGTGTGTGTGCTTTTGATTAATTAAACTTTGTCATTAGAGACAGTTTTCTGTGCATGTATGTCCCCNTCTCTCTGTGTATCTCTATATGTGTTTCTTCATGTGTCAGTGTGTCTGTAGGAGTGTGTCTCTATGTGTGTGTGACCACACACATGTGCTTTAGTCTTTGGATTATTTGAATGACTGTTCCTATACAGGTGGTGTGTGTGTGCGTGTGTGTGTGCTGTCTCTTATACACATCTAGATGTGTATAAGAGACAGCTGTATGATTGTGTGCTGTTGTGTGCAGTGTATCTACAGGCAACTGTGTCTGTGTGTGCTATCTCCATGCACCCGGAAATGTGCATGAGTCTGCACCTTCAGCTTATCCACATGAGATGCCAGGGACTGACACGAGGAAGCATTAGCTGGTACATTGCAGGTTCCCATTCTCTCATCTGCAGATGTGGGTGATGGTGATGACCTCTGCCTTCTGTAAGAGGAAATGTGGTAGCTTGAGAACACAGAAGAATTGAGTGTGTGAAGCTGGGTCGGGCCGCTGTTGTCAGAGATTCATTTCCTTCGCACTCTAAGGGACACAGTGACATTTCTGCCACTTTTGACGTGAGGACTTGATGAGATAACACAGGCAAGAGGCTGTGTGTGCCACACAGTAGGTTCATTATCAGCCTTATTTCCTGTCTACCTGTGACTCTCAGTGCTCCCTCTGTTTTTTTGTACCCTGAGAAGGACAGCCAGAGCCATGGTGTTCTGGTGGGGGTTCCGGCCTGAAATTTGTATGGATGAGCTTAGACATTTAACTGTTCACAATATGTGTGCCCATCTTAATCTAATCCCATGACCCTAAAAGGTAAGATGAGCAGGTTCACTGTAGTGATGTAAGGGAGGAGAACCTGAGTTTTGGAGTGAGTGGAAAGGGGACTGGTCTTTGACAAAGTCAGTCGCAGGATACAGATGTGTGGATAGAGTGTTTTTGGTGCACTGGTTCCCCCTGCAGCAGACAACATCCAGGGTACCAGGCTCTTACACTCCCAGAGGCCCCCTGAGGCCAAAGACACCCATAGCTGTACAGCCCTGANTAAGATGATGGACACAAGCACCAACACAACTGGCTGTGAATCGACCCTCAGTATGGAATCAGAGGAGCAACTCCCATAAAAGGTGGCCACTCTCAGAGACGGTTCTGACCATCTGCACAAAGCAGTTTCCTTTCACCCAGACAGTCGGCTGGGGTTGCGGACACCAAGACAGACTCATTAGCCTCATCACCTAGCTTATTTNCAGGATCTGACCCTGTGTAATGTGTGCTAGTTTCCCAAAACACAAACTGCAGCAAAGCAGTGTGGACTGTCCCTGATGGAAGGCAGGAAGATCACAGCCTTTTCTACCAAAGCACCTTGGAGAAGGGTACACTCGTTTTCACATTTAACACAGAGCAGCTTTGTCNGGGAGCGCTTGATCAGTATATGGTGGGTGCTCTGTAGCCAGGGGCTGCCATGCAGGCTAAGCCCCAGGAGCCTGCCTGCTGGTTCAGCAGCCTGCCTCTGACCCTGGTTTACTCAGACCCCCGATCCTGTCTCACCAGCACCCATCCCAAGCCCACGCTGGTCTGTTCATTCTGGCAACATTAGACNAGGTTGTAATTTTCCTTCACCATTCATTTTTCATTTTTTCTTTACAAGATATGTACAATTGGAACAATAGGTACAACAGANCTAAACTGAAGTAAGATACAGGAAAGTGTTTTGCATGGCAAAATGCTATATAAACAGAAGGTATATGATAATATGGCAAAATACATAAGGACATCTACGACACAGTGTGTAAGATGGTGTGACTTTAAATGACAAAAAGACTTCTGTGTATAGGCTGTATGTATACAGTGAGCACAGGACTTAATGTGGCATATGATGTAGTTTATGGTNCATTCTGCAACTCATAGGATTATCTAATATTTTATGACATGTCTTATTCCCCAATTCACTGAAAAGCATAATTAAAATTATTCTACAGTAGGCATTTTTGGCATTCTAAGCACAAGCCCTGGGGAGATTTCNCCACTGACCAGCAATGTGGCCCANTGGGTGGAGGGGAGATCCAGGGAAAGACAGAATACCCTGGAATAATCTGGCCGAGGGGTGCAGCAGAAAGAGGGCCGGGAGGAGGTAGAGGAGCTGGGCTTGCCAGTGATTGCTCCTTCTATTTATGAAGCCAGATGAGGAGCTATAGGGCTTGCGGTGGGCCCTGTGTCTGCTGATTAGCTGGCGATTATATTGATGATGTAATAAAAATTCACTTTGTCTATTAAGTTTCACCAGGACAATCAGAGAGAGATTAGATAAAAATCAGAGGAAATGAATAACAGAACAGAGNGGAAAGTCACGAGTCTTATCCACCACGGTCCCTCCTTCTCCCTCTTTGCTGTCCTGAAGGGGAGGGCATGAACAAAGAAACCCCATCCCCAGCACCCAGGATAGCTAGCTGTTCCAGAAACTTCCCCAGCAGAGCTTCTCTCGGGAGGGATTTGGTGTTGCAAGCACGACACTGGTTTCAATTTGCCACTGGTGTTTAATACTTTAAACCTTTGGCATGGCTGTTGGCCCTGCTGGGAGACCAGAATGATAGACCTGGGTCTCTCTGTTGTCATAGCATGACAGACATGACTCCATGTGTACTTTACGGTTCNCAGCCAGGTAGGCTCANGCTACTTAGGGACCTCTCTGCCTGGCAGTGTCTNGATTCCCTCCAGTGTGGTCNGTGTTGATGTAGATACTTCTCTTATGGCTTGGGCTCTGAAAGGCCTGTTAGGAGGTACATGTCATGATGATGGTCACACATTAATGTCCATTAGCCGCCAGGGGCACTTCTGCCCAGACTGATCTGTCAGATTAACAANAGGCTGGACTCAGAAAGGGCAGGAAAGGAAGGTCACTCTGGGTTGGTGACCATTGCTTGAGGGCCCTGGGTTCTGGTTTGGGAGTCTGGGGTTTGGGGTTTGGAAAATGGGTGGGGCCCATGTGGAGGGGGCAGAGTGACCAGGAACTGGGAAGGTGCTGGGTGAACATAGTTGGTAACTTCCGTTTCTCTGGCAGGAACTGAAAGCCCCTAGTACACCTGAGATCTTGGAGTTAGGACTAACCCAGGAGTTTTAGGAGAAGCCCAGCTCTGGTCTCTGCTGAAAACTCCTGTGAGTCAAACACAAGGATCAAGGTCTGCAAGAAGGGGCTTTCTTTCCTCTAAAATGTTGAATCTGAAGGTTCTTGTTTCATCTCTCCCTGTGCTGAGCTGCCTTCTCTTGCTAAGATGGGAGAGGCCCCTCACTGGTGCCTGGGGTCCCTGGCATCCCTGCCCAGATGTGCTGCTCACTCTGAGAGCAGCACATCCTGGCATCTGTGAAGATTCTTCCAACTGCAAGACCAGTATCACCCCAGGAAACTGTCCCCTGGCTTAATTCTCACTGCCTGGCTGCTGTCCAGCTCCTCCTGCACCAGGGAATACACAGAGAGGAAGGGTGGAGGGTGCAGGAAGATTCTAGTCCCAGAACCCCTCTGTGGCCGGAAAAAGTCATCCTTTGTTGGCAAGCTAGATGCCCGAGTTGGTTATGGGGAGAATGGGCATAGTTTAAATATTCCATGAGTAATTTCTTAGCCCAAGCGGGTTGCAGCTGGGACGGCTGAAGGACGCTGCAGCCCCAGAGCAGGTGAAGAGGGAGGACAATCCTGGCAGGTTCTGTGTATGTCACTGACTTCCCTGAAGCACCTGTACCCTACCCACCTGTCCTTGGCCCACTCTCCCTGAGCCAGGCTGATGAAGGGTCCAGATTTATTCAAAATGAGAAATTCCTTTGTCCATCAGCCTGAGAGTGAGACT
>LZPO01034910.1:329344-343017 GCA_001675575.1 Neotoma lepida
TTTTTAAGAAAGGGGAACATGGCTTGACTTTAGAAGTCAAAGCAGTTGACTGTAGATTACCATCGATGATCTTTTATATTACAGTGGTGGTAGAACCCAGTTTTNGGGACTAAAGGAAACAAGGAAGAAAACTGACTGTGGAGAGACTGTTTGCTATACTAGAACCTTGCTCTTCTATGGGCATCCCTGGCCTCCGTTCACCTGGCTTTCAACAGTATTGAGTATATTTTGGAATAATACAGGGTGCCTGCACTGCAATAGTGGGAAGTGATGGGCAGGAGACAAGAGAGATTTTTAAATGTATGAAAGTAAAACAAACACTTTATTTAAGGAAAATGCAACTTGGAAAAAAGAAAGCCTAATAAATAACTCAGTACAGCTGGCTTAAGCACTTTAAAGCCAGTGTCTGTGATAAGCAATGAAAACATTAATATACAATGCTTCACCATAAATGAGTACAATTCAGGCTGATGTATTGCAGCTGAGCCGGCTGGTGGATGGCATGCTTTTAAAGTGATGTTTACAATCAGAATCTTTTTTGCTTGGGGAAGTAGAAGGAGGAAGAAATGGCTGAGAGCTTTGCCAGGGTGCAGCTCTGAGCCTTTGGTGTGTGGGAGCTCTGCCAAATGGCTGGCTTCCTCTATGGCCTCTTCTCACTCAGTTGAGCACAAGGCAGCTGGGGGAAGCTGAGAGAAGGGTGGTGGCAGGCTTATGCAAAGAGCTTGGAACAGGGATATGGTCTAGCCAGTTATGAGNGCTGGAGNCTGCATAATGGCCTTTCTGCGATCTCTGTTTCTACAGTTTAGGTCACAGATGGTGTCTCCCAGGTGACCAAGATCAATGCCCTCCTGCCTGTACTGTCTCCTTCTCTAGCCAGGAGTCTCTTGCTGCTATCTGAGTTCCTCATAGTTCATCCAAGGATGTGTTTTACATTGGAATGTGTGTGTGTGTGTGTGTGTGTGTGTGTGTGTGTGTGTGTGTGTGTTTCACTAGGGTTGCTTATAGGAACACGAGCAAGGGGTAAGTATTTTTTTTTCACAGACACACAGGCAACTTACCAGTAGTTATACCACTGAAGAAAATGTTTCTCCCTTCTCCAGTAAGCATTAACAGCTTATAAATTCTCAGCAAGGCATGGGGGCCTTATACATCCTTCTCCCCTCTCTGATGGAATGTTGATGGTCCCAAATCTGTGTAGATAAACACAGCTGCAGAGAGTTCAAGAGAGCAATAGCCGTGTCATGCCCAGGAGAGTGTTGTACAGCACTTCACTCCTTCCTTTAACTCTTATGTTCTTCCCAGCCATGTTTGCTACACCTAAGGGCTTCATATAGATGTCTCATTTAGAGTTGAACACTCAGCGCTCACTTATTTTCTGCACTCAGACCAGATATCAGTTTCTTCAGTAACCACTGACCACTGTGAAAAGAAGCTTCTTTGATGTTTAAAAGTTTGTGGAATGGCATGGGAAATCCTGCCTTGTCAATACCGTTATAGAAGAATCAGAAAAGATAATCCAAATGAAAGGATGCAACAGGAGGCTTTCTTTTCAATGCAGCGTTAGTCTGGTAATCTGCCTCAAGGACACATTCCTACTACTATACAGTCANGTGAAGAAAGCACACATGTGTGCACAGTACTGCTTNNAAGATGGGACTAGCCCCACCTTCAGCAGAAGGGCCTATCTGGGGACACACCTACCACTCATCCTTCTTTATCCTTACCCCTGCTTGTGTAAATAACCTTCCCATGACCTCCAAAGTCCCTTCTCTTGCCTTGACTGCCACAGCAACCTGTCAAGATTTAGCTTCTCTCCTGTTGCCAGCACCTTTTCCTCTCTTCTGTATTTCTGGCAGCCCTGACTGAGTGGGAAACAGGAAATGTTTCTTTTATCTTTTTTCTTTCTTTCCTTTTTTTTGTCTTATCACTACTGTCCATGAAGCAAATCAAAGGCTCTGTTTCCTCAAAAGATCCCACTGTCAATCACTGCAAAGGAAATACATACCATTGCACAGTTAGTGAGTTGGTCAGAGAGGCAATGTCTCTGGGTGTCTGTCACTGGCTAGCAGCTCCTGAATTTTTCTTAATTGGTGACTCCAGTGGTCCCCAAGAAAGGGCTCCAAGCCTCTGACTGTCTGGGGCTTGCCTGCAGCCTTACTGACAGGCCTTGACTACTGAGCAGTGAAATGAGCATGCTCACCCTCTCACCCAGGATCCTGACTACAGAGTNCTATTCAACTTGCCATGGACGGCCTCAGCTCCTCCTGTCCATATACCAGATTAAAAGTCAGGTCACTCCTTTATACCCCACAGATCCCCCACCCCCACCTCCCACACATATACTTAGGAAGCCATGCATTGCTTCTGAATAGTTTCTGATAGATGATGTCACAAATTGCCATAAGGTTTGTGTCTTCCAACACACAGATTTGTTGTCTTACCATGCTGGTGTTGAGAAACTGAGTACAGGCCCCAGTGGGCTGCAATCAGGGTAGATGGATTATATTTTTCTGAGGGTTCTTGGGTAGAACTTTTGCTANTGTGGCCTTTTCCAGCTCCTAGAGGTAGCCCCTATCTCTTGGCTGATGGTCCCTTTCCTTTGTACAGCCACCCCAGGCTGGATGAGTATGCCTTAGACCACAGCTCGTGTGGCATCCCTCTTCAATCTTCCTAATAACTTTGACTAGGTCAGTCTCACCTGAAACATTCAAGATGACTTTCTTACTTTCTGGTCAGCTGATTTGCAACATCAGCAACTTCAATCCTCCCTTATCATGCAAGGAACTTATTTATATTTTCTTGGGATTCAGACACAGAAATCTTTGCCTGGGGACATTTTTTTCTTTCAGTCACGAAGGCTTCCATTAACTTCTGACCCTTAAAGTTATTTATGACAAAAAGCAGATATCTAGAAAGATTGCTTTCCCCTTCAGGTAGAGCTGGCTTCCTCACCTGGCTTCCCTACATGTCTGGACTCTGGCAAAAGTATCTCATGAGGCTCCAGTTGCCAGTTTCTCAGATAAGCCCCGCCCAACCAGAAGCCTCTTCTAGGCTTTATAGATCTTTTAGAGACCTGCTCCTTTCCAACCTAATTTCCGGTCCATATTCCAGTTGGAGGAACCTCTGTTCAAAGCACAGAGGAATATGCTGGAAGGCTGATTGGCCTGAGTACCATGATGAGTCCCCTGGCTGCACTTACCTGATGTATGTCCTGAGATCACAGGCTAGGATTCTCCCTGAAATGTATTCCTGGAATGGCAACTGGTTATGAAAATAAGTTGAAATACTGAAAAAGGAATAAGCAGATAGGCAGATAATAGCGGATAGATACAAAAGCATATTCATACACATGTGTCAATAAGCTCTATAGCATTATGACAAAATACCTGAGAGAATTAACTTTTCACATGGTAAGGCATATTTTAGTTCACAGTTTCAGAGGTTTTATTCATGGTTGTTTTGCTCAGGTGCTTTGGGAATGTGGTAGTTCTATAAATCACAGAATGGCAGAGAAAGCTTTTTTGCCTTATGGTGGCCAGGAAGCAAACAGAGAGTCAATAGCTGGGCTTCTCAAGAGCTCTTCAAGCACACTCCAATGACCTAACTTCTTTCTACTAAATCCTGCTCCTAATGGTTCCAGTACCTCTAAATTGTGCCATAGGCTGGAGAGCAAACCTCATACACACAAGACTATGGGGGCATTGCTGAGACATTATTTTATGTGTATATGTAACTTAGGAGATAATCAGGATGGTAATTTTGTCCGTCATCTGCCATAGGATGGTCTGCCACTATGCTGGGCATCTGACACGTCCCACATCACATGTGTGGTTGGCCAGCTCTTGCATTGTGTTCTGGAATCTACCAACATGTTACCTGGAACAAACTATTTGTTTCTTTAAACCTTAGTTTTCTTTTTACCCCAAATGGGAAAATATAATTTAAAGAGAAAAGTTCACGAGGCATGTAATTCTCTTTTCCCTTCCTATCTGATACCTGTCCTGGTCCGTTTAGCTTGGCTCTCCACATATAGTTCTTGTTCTAATTGTGCATCATTCCTTCCTAAAGGGCTTAGTAATAGCACATTGGTATTTCAGTACCTTCTCTATCATAGATACCCCCAACACATGTGCACAGACATGTACACACTCACACAGATGTATGCATATACTCACATGCATGCATCCATACACATGTATGCTCAGGATAGGAATGTAGAGATGGTACCAAAATCCCTTTGACTTCCTGAGTAAAGCCTTTTTTATGAGTGGAGAAGAGCTAACTTCTTATAGGGAGAGAACCAAGGTTACAATAGGGGTAGCTCAGATAGAGGGATTGTGAGTAGAGCATGGAGAAGGTCTTTGGGTCCCAAATTATCTGAATTAACTGCCTAGATCTTTGACTTTCCCCCAACCCCTAAACCAGGACTGCTGTTTCCAAAGCTCTTTCTGTTCTTCCATTGTGTCTTAGTTAGGGTTTCTACTGCTGTGAAGAGATACCACAACCACAGCAACTCTTATAAATGAAAACATTTAATTGGGGCGGGCTTACAGTTTGAGAGATTTAGTTCATTATCATCATGGCAGGAAGCATGCAGCAGGACAAGGTGCTGGAGAGGTAGCTGAGAGTTCTACAGCTGGATCTGTAGGCAGCAGGAAGAGAGAAAGACACTGAGGCTGGCTTGGGCATCTGAAACCTCAAAGCCCACCCCCACTGACACACTTCCTCCAACAAGGCCACACCTCCTAATAATGCCATTCCCGATGGACCTATGGGGGCCATTTTCATTTAGATCACCACACATGGGGTGCAGAGAGGCTGAGTAGCATCCAAGAATGAAGGGCACAGAAGGAGATTTGTCAGAGGCTTATCCTGACAACAGTGATTTCTGGATCAGAATCATCTCTCCCTTCCAGAAAGCCCTAAACACAGATGGCAAGCAGTCTCTGGTGATTCCTTGCTGGCATGGTTCTGCTTGCTTTCTAGACCCCAATTTTAAACTAGAACCAAACAGATGTGTTATACAGAAACACATTGTGGTGTTAGAACAGTGTTGTTATTAGTAGTAGTAAGTCTATACTTGAGTCACTTCTCATTTATGTCTCAATTATGAAAATTTAATTTTCTTTTTATATAAATTTGAGTAAATGGTATGAGTCTCCCAACTCACTTGTCTACACTATGCTGATGTTGCATGTGGATCCAGGCAGGATGAATGAGGGAAGAGAGGAAGTAATGATCAATGAGATTACACAACACTGTACAACCTGGAAGGAGTTAGGTATCCCTGGTGCCCTTATGATTAGATACTTCAAAAATAGTCCCAGTGATCCATGCTTCCTGGTGTACAGGCCCAACATGGACTAGATCTATTGATATCATAGTAGAAGTAATGAGCTGTCGCTTCTGAGATAATGTTCTTATGTTAGACTGTGTTGCAAGTCACCAAATATTACAACCTAGGTAAGCTATAAAGCAAAGAGGTTTGCTTGGGCTCATGATTGTAGGCCAAGCTCAAGGCGCTACATTTGGAGATGNCTTTCTTGTTATGAGGAATAGAGTTCTGGGGCAGCTCAGGACATTACAAAAGAGACAGGAGGACCATGCACCTTTCTGTTTTTATAATGCCTCCGGGAGTCAGTCATAGAAACTTCATCCCAATGACTTTCTCTAATTCCAATCACCACTCAAAAGCTTTTCTTCTACTTCTAAACACTAAGATGAAGTTTCTGCCTTTTCAATACTTCAAACTGGAATTTAAATTCCAATCTAATGTGCATTCAGAGGGGTCCATCTTCAAACTGTAACAGCTAAGAAAGAGTGACTTTTGTCTTGCTAGCATTCTTTCTCTGTCTTCTATGGCTCCCAGGCGTTGATGAAGCAAGCAGTCATGGTTGAGAGATAACACAGCAAGACACTGAAGGTAGCCTCTAGTCATTAGCTGGAAAGGAACTGAGAACCTCAGGAATAACTCAGAAGCTCTTGAAGAACCAAGTTGTGATGACAGTCATTGTGTGGCTTGGAAGCAGATCTTATCTCATTTGGACTTTGAAACAACTATGGTGCCAGGGGACATGTGGTTGGGAGCCTATGAGAGATGTTAAACTAGAGGACCCAGTTCATCCATGGCTCAGTTTCTGACCCATAGAAAGTGGGAAATAATAACAAAGAATAACGTATTCTGTCCCACAGCAAAAACTCACCCACTCTGTGGTTCTGTTCAGTAAAAAGGAGCCATGCCCACCAGTCTTCCTAAATACAACAGGAAAAGAATGAGTGATGTCATTATGTAGTTCAACATTGAAATTTCATTTTGGTTGTATTAATAATGAGCATAGAAAANNNNACAAGTTTGCACTGAGTATCAGTTATGGCTAGCTGCTGTGTTGGGAATGTGGGCTGTGAATACAGATATAACGTATTTCTTTCCCTTGATGAAGCCATGGTCTTCAAGAGGACACTCAGAGACAGTCTGAAAACAGAATGAAACACATTATGTTATGTGTTTTGAAATATTCACAAAACATTTTGGGAACCCAGATGCATGTAGCAAAATTTCTCACCAAAACAGAGAGCATTTGTAGAACTTTTGGGGGATTCCTTACTCTATTCTAGTGACAATTCTGGTAAGAAAAAACAAGTTTAAGAAGGACAAAGGCTGAGAACTTGAGATATTTTGGTACAATCCCAAACTAGAGACACTGACTCTTATCTTCAGTTTTTAGAGCATGCTTCCAACAGGGAATCTCACTGATTCTTTCATCATGATCAAATACTTAACAAGGAGCAGTGTCAGGGAAGAAAGATTTATTTTAGTTCAGAGTTTGAAGGTAAACTCCTTCACAGGGAAGGAATGGCAGAGGAGGTGGCACATAGCTGTGGTGGCAGAAAAGTGAGGCTACTTGTTCATATCTTGGAGAACCAGGAAGCAGGGCAAGGAAGAAAGAAGGGCAGGCTGTAATCCCCACTGCCTGCTGCAGTGATGCATGTCTTTGTTTCATTTCTGCTGTTGTGATAAAAATCCTTTGCTGAAAGGTAATGTATGGAAGAAAGGATTTATTTTAGCCCACAGTTCCAGGTTACAGTCCATCATTGCAGGGTGGTCACAGTGTCAAGAGCTTGAGAATGGACCACATTGAATCTATAGTCAAGAAGCAGAGGAATGAATTGATGCATGCATACTCAGCATGGTTTCTCCACCTTTACACAGTTCAGAATTTCCTTCCCAGGGAATGATGCCATCCACAGTGAGCAGGTTTTCCCAACTCAAATAATGTAATCAACATACTTCCCCACAGATATACACACAGGCTAACCTAGGCTAGACAATCCCTTGTCTGAGACTCCCTTTCTAAGTGATTGACTCTACATTGCACCATTAAGAGCTAAAACTAATAATAATAACAATCAACCTTTTTCCAGTTTGGCCCCACTTCCCAAAGGTTCTATAGCATCTCAAAGCTGGGCACCAAGTGCTCAAACATTAGTCCAAAGAAATGTGAACAGTATTCTCACCATCTCAGATATTTGGCCTTGGTCACATGGTAAACTCCATTTGCAACTGTAACCATTTTTAAATGCTATTCCTAGACTTCCAAATTTCTTCCTCATTTAACTCCCAAGAGCCTCAAATTAAAACTATATGTTCTTATCCAAGTGTGGTGGCTCACGCCTTAATCCCAGCACTTGGGAGGTAGAGGCAGGAGGGTCTCTGAGTTTGAGTCCAAGGCCGGCCTGGTCTACATAGTGAGTTTTAGGACAGCCAAGGGCTATGTAGAGAAATTCTGTCGAAAACAAAAACAAAAACAAAACAAACAAACCATACATTCTCTTTCATTTCATGTATAGTTAGTATTCATTCAGTCCTTAATTCCAGGAAATAAAATGGAGATGCTAGGCCCCCATAAGATGAGATCAAGACCTGGCTTCATAGGTATTACTTGAAAGATACGATTTGTTGGAATGCTGCTTGAGCAATTATTGGTCACTGGAATTTGACATCATTCATTAATCCACAGAGCTTCCAACTGTGTATCACTATCCACAAAAGGGCTGGGGGCATGGTGCCTTAATGAAGATAGTCATTCAATGAAGGGGATTCATGATCTATATTATGACTTCATTGCTAGTAAGTGAATAAGATCTGAATTGTTTATCTCCCCCTAGTCGCCCACTAGGCAAGAATTAGCTCCTCAGAGAATGCCTCCACTTAATGGAGGGCAAGGGATGGGGGATGAGAACATAGGGGAACGAAAGATTTGAATTGGAACAGGGACAGAGTGGGAGGGCAAGGAAAGAGAGATCATGATAAATGAAGACATCATGGGAATAGGGAGAAACAGAGTGCTAGGGAAATTCCCAGGAATCCACAAAGATAACCCCACCTTAGACTACTGACAATAGTCGAGAGGGTGTCTGAAATGGCCTACTCCGGTGATCACATGGATGAATACCCTAAATGTCATCATAGAGCCCTCATCCAGAGACTGATGGAAGCAGATGCAGAGATCCATGGCCGCACGCCAGGCTGAGCTCCAGGAGACCAAGAGATGAAAGAGAGGAGGGATTCTATGAGCAAGGGGCATTGAGATGATGATCGGAAAATATACAGAGACGGCCAGCCAAACTAGCAGAAATGCATGAACTGTGGACCAATAGTTGTAGAGCCCCCATGATACTGGACTAAGACTTCAGGATAGAAGAGACAGTTGTTTAGCTTGAACTCTTCAGGGGGCCCCCAGGCAATGGGGTTGAGACCCGTCCGTGGTGAATGAGCTGGTTTTTTGGAGTCCAGTGCCTGTGGTGGGACACCTAGTGCAGCCTTGGTGCAGGGAGGAGGGTCTTGGTCCTGCCTCAACTCAATGTACCAGGCTCTGCTGACTCCCTATGAGAGATCTTGCCTTGNCTCAACTCAATGTACCAGGCTCTGCTGACTCCCTATGAGAGATCTTGCCTTGGAAGAGGTGAGAATGGGGGGTGGGTTGGGGGGAAAGCTGGGGGGTGGGAGGAAGGAAGAGACGGGGAATCTGTGGTTGGTATATAAAATGAATAGAAAATCTTTTAATAAAAAAGAAAATAAAAGAATGCCTCCACTTGAAATTTCTAGTATTCCAGAGTGGTAACATCACAGACCCAAGAAAATTCTATTAGCATCCTTTTGGTTCCCAGATAACCAAGTGTTAGGTGCTCCAGGGCCTCTGTTCTGGCTATTCTTCTGTCAAGAGTGCTCTTTACACATTGGTATGGCTTAGTTTTTCTTTTTAATTCTTTGTTCAGACTTCATCTTCATGAGACAGTCTCCTCTGATCATGCTATCCAAAACTACATCCCTCTCTCAAGTAAACACTCAAAATGCTTGGCTCACAGTCATCTCTTAGTACATGTTTTTGAGATGAGTCTGGGTGTTGAACAGAGTCTTAGTTGTAGTCAAATACAGATATGATACAATCCACTGATTTCATGGTTTTTAATTTGGTGGCATTAAGTACATGACCACCACCCTATCAATTTCCAGAAAAAATTTTATGTCACTAAACTAAACCCTGAATTAATTAAACAATAATTAATTCTAAGCCCTGTCCCCTAAAGCCACTGTACTTCTATGTATGTGATTACCCCAGATAACTCACACAAATAGAATATACTATTTGTAAGTCACTATTTGTCTGTTGTGTATCTGCCTTATTATTGTATTTTCAAAGCTCATCCACATTATAGTATTTCATTCATTAAGGCTTAATAATGTCATACATATACATGTTCTGTATTTTGTCTGTAGATGCCTATAAAGATTCCTTTAAGTGATGGTGCCCAAAGCTCTATAATGTAGAGTGACAGATAAGCCTGGTCACCCCATTGTATCTCTCTTGATGGCTAAGAATTCCTGGACTTTCTCTTAGATCTGTGGTAACTGAAAAAGCACAAAATCTTTGGATACAAAAATCACTTTTTGTATGCAGTACTATGATGGAAGGTAGAGGTAGAAAGAATTTAGTAAGAGTGTACATACATTATTTTCATAAATAATGAACAAAAGGACTCTATGTCTCCAAACATTATTTAGATTTTTTTCATTGAATAGGTGACTTCAAGCTACATACTAACTCCTCCATCTTTTCAGTTTGAAATTAGAAAAAGCTAATTAAGAACAATTGAGAAATCATCTTGCTAGGAGAAATTCTCACTAAGTTTTCTGACGTGAGAGTGACCCAGAGTAGCCATCAACTCAGGATGGTTAGACAGGTTCATACTAACTTAGCGATAGCAGCTCTTGGTTTAACTTCTCTTATCCTGTCCAATTTTTCTTCCTTTGTTTTGTTTTTGCTTGACAAAGTACTNATTGGTGATTGCCATCTTAAAGGGGATATCCATTAATATTTCTTGTCTTTTGACCTTAACCTGTTTGTTCCTTTCTGGAAGTGTTTCATCTCACTGTAGCTATCCATGGTGCTTTTAAGACAGTGAACAAGTCTTATGCCCCTTCTGTCTATTCTCTTTGAGTTTATTTCTTTTTTTCAACAGCTGCTGAAGGCTTGGTAAGATTTCTCTACTGCTGCTGGTTGTGGGTATGGCTACAAGTTCTCACCAGGCTTTTAGAGAGATGGATTTGCATCTCAAGATCCAAACAATTCTGTTGGAAATCATCCATCTTACTTTTATTTATTTATTTATTTATTTATTTATTTATTTATTTATTTATTGCTACATCTGGCTTGTTCACAGTCAAGTAATGTTTTCCCCACAATATATCCGGGCAAAATCGAAACCAGAACAATTCTTACTTGACTTGTCCTATCTTCAGGGAGGATTATGGGAAAGTGCCTTCTGAGGGAGGCAGACAGAGTGATGTTACCCCTATGTGAATGGTTTGCCAGTCTCTGGTTAGACCTCTGTTCTTGTTCTCCATTGAGTCATGGCTATGTCTAGGGTAGCATTGCACCTCATTTTCTCAGGTTTCAGCAGACTTTACTGGATTCATGGGGACCTAGTCACCACACATAGCCTGGTGTCTGTGGGAAGATGCATTTTGAATACTAGAAGACTGACATAAACTCAAGTGTTTGGAAGAGAGCCTGCTCTAAGTTGGAGAATGCTTGAATACCACATTCACAGCTGAATTATATACAGGAGTTTATTTTTAAGATGTGTGTCTATTTCTAAGACATTTAGCTTATATAACAATGAGAATTGGAAGGAAGAATTGATAGAAGTAGAGTCATGGGCTCAGTTGGGAAGGAGACAAGACACGAACATTCCTCATATAGAACATGTTCAGTTCAATGGAAGGAAGGCGGAAGACACAGAGGGAATGCCTAAAATATTCTCTAGGTTTATGAAGGCCATGTGATGTAGGTTTTCTTTTAAGTAGCTTCAAATGGATATGGTTCTTAATTTTGAGGCAAAAAGTTGAATTCTATAGTGACTGGGAAGATTGTGTTAAATTATAGGATTTGCTCCAGCTTGAAGTGCTCTGCTTCTTCTCAGTCTGTGGACCTTAGGACTGTGATGGCTGGTTTTCATGTTAGACTCATGCAAGGTATGGTCTTCAGGGGAAAAAAATCTTAATCAAGAAAATGCCTTCATAGTATTGGCTTGTAGGCAAGTCTGTAGNACATTTTCTTGACTGATGACTGATGTGGGAGGGCCTAGCCCATTATGGGACGTTTCTCCTTTAGGAATGTGGTCTGGTGTGTATAAGAAAACTAGGATGAGCAAGGCAGTAAGCAGCACCCCTCCATGGATTCTGCATCAGTTCCTGCCTCCAAGTTCCTGCCCTCTTTGTGTTCCTGCCCTTCTTTCAGGGGTGGACTGTGCTGTGGAAGTGTAAACTGAAACAAACCTCCTCCTCCTCAAGTTGCCTTTGGTCATGTGCTTTCTCACAGCAATAGAAACCCTGACTAAGACAAGGATGATACGAAAATGAAAAACAACATCAAAAAATGTACAAATCCCTGCTAGAACCCAAACCAAACACACTTGACAACAACAACAACCACAACAACAAAAGTGCTTGGAAGTTAAAATCTATAGTGAGGAGCAACAGGGAAGTTCTCGTGCTTGAGAGCCCAGAATCTCAGCTGTCTTTGCAGCATGAACGCATAGGTGCTGGATTAGTTCCCTTTCTTGTTGCTTTGACAAAATATCTGAGCAAACTACTTAATTGGAAGAAAATTCCTATTGGCACATGGGTTAAGAAGGGATGCAATAAACACATCACGGCAGAGAGACATAGAGGCAGGAGCTAATGCCATGTATCTTCAGTCAGACAGCAGAGAGAGGAGAGGTATGGGGCAGGACTAAACAACCTCCTGGCCACTCACCAGTGTCCCATCTAGGATCCACTTCAAGGTCTTCCCTCAGCTGGAGATCTAGTGTTATAACCCACAAACCTATAGGGAACTGTTCCTGTTTAAATTGCAATAGTATCTCAATTGCTGTTGGGTGAAGGGTCCCCAGAGCCTGACTTCATATGGGACGCCTGTGCTCCAAGTGGGCCTACCCTTCAGGAGTCAGGAATGACTTTGCATGGGGCCAATTCCAGGTGCCACTTTCCCTGAGTTCTCAGTTCTGCAAGGTCCATGCCATATGAACTGTCAACCAGTAAAGTGTTAAAACCACTGTTACTGAATCTAAANACGAGCCAATCTAGATTCACTTCATGTCATTCTACTTCAAACAACTCATTTCAACCTGGCAACTTGTGGGGTTAAATTAATTAATTTCAATGTAATGACTTTAGCCCAACACTGCAAGCCAGCTCAGATGGGACCTGAATACAACACCCCAAGCATGGGCTGAACAGCTCGTTTTGGCTGGTACTATATGCTTAGCTATGGGAAGTTGTGAATATTGTTCCACCGGCCTTTGAGCTGGCAGAGAGCTTTGAGATGAATTTTCTCCCCCTCTCCAACTGTGTGTATTTTATTCATAGACAACCCTTGTATTCTAGACAAAAATAACTAATGTAAATGCTGTTGTTTTTCAGTTGTGAATTTAAAAGAGTTTTAGTTAGGATCCAGTCTCGTATTTGGAATAGTCTTGTTGGTATCCCATGACAACAAGAAAGATGTGAAGGCAAAGAGTGCAGGAATTGAATTCTTGAAGAAAGTCAGCCCCTTCTCATATTGTGCTCCCCTGGTATCTTAGTTAGGGTTTTTATTTCGGTGAAGAGACATCATACCATGGCAACTCTTTCTTATAAAGGAAAACATTTAATTTGGGTGGCTCACTTACAGTTCAGAGGCTCAGACAATTATCATCAAGGTGGGACATGGCAGTGTGCTGGCAGACATGGTGCCAGAGAAGTAGCTGAGAGTCCTACCTACATCTTGTAGGCAACAGGAAGTGGTCTGTCTCACTGGGCGTGGCTAGAGCATATATGAGACCTCAAAGTCTGCCTCTACAGTGACATACTTCCTCCAACAAGACCACACCTACTCCAAAAAGGTCATACATACCTCCTAATAGTGCCACTCCCTTTGGGGACCATTTTCTTTCAAACAACTGCACATGGCATCCATACCTGCTTCCTGGGCCTTAGGAAGGAGGTCCTTCCACAGCAGGAAGGGCAAGACTTCTCATGCAACATGTAGCTTCCTTCCCATCCTTCTTTCTTTCCTTCCTTCCTTCCTTCCTTCCTTCCTTCCTTCCTTCCTTCCTTCCTTCCTTCCTTC
>LZPO01034910.1:397927-415461 GCA_001675575.1 Neotoma lepida
GCACAGGCTGGCCTTGAGCTCATGGCAATTCCCCACCGCCCCCCACCCTCAACCTTCTAAGTGCTAGGATTAGAGGTGGGAGCTACCACATCTGGCTTCAGATGGTGTTTTGATGGCTTTTCTGTAGAGGTTTCTTTTCTCATCACTATGGACAAAATAGCTGATAGTAGCAATCTACGAGAGGAGAGGTTTATTTCTGCTTCTGATTCAGATTTTAGAAACAATAGACCACAGCAGGGAAGGCATGGCAGACTGACTCTGGCTGCAGGAGTGTGAGAGAGCAGCTTGTTCACATCTTGGCGGGCAGGAAGCAAGAGGAACAGGTGGGAACCAGAAGCAACTGTTATCTTCAAAGGTCCACTTCTAGTGACCTACTTCCACCAGCTGGACACCACTTAAAATAGTGTCACATGCTGATGCCTGAACAGTCACAATGTGCAGCTGTAGGGGAGCATTTCAGATTCAAACCAAAGCAGGTCTCTGTTAGAGGAGCAGTTCTCCTCAGAGATGGAAGACCCTGTGTTCTTTAGGAGTTTCTGTAGTATGAGACCGTAAGCATTTAAGGCTCCTAGGACCCCNCATAACGCACCATCCTAAAGAGATGGAAGGTGTGGCTAATGGAATTGTCCTGAATAAACCTGACAGGAGCTCTGGGAAGCACTGGGGGCTTGGACCTGACCAATTAGAGCTCAGTGACTAGCTAAGGAGGAACACAGAACCTCAGCACAGCCAGTCAGAGGTTTACTTTGTGCAGGAGGAGTTTGTTGGTGCTGCATGAGCCTAGCTGCTGGCCTGGGAACCTGGCACCGCCTGGGCATTTTGTGCTGTCCTTGAGAAGAGTACAGCCAGCCTGAAGAAGTCAGAGCCAGGCGGAGAAAGAAGCCAGCTGGGCCCGGGCCAGAATGCCTTGCCATGCTTAGATTTCATAAGTCAATATATCCCTGTTCTATATATTTTTATTCATTTATTGATATTTATATATTTTGAACACTTAAGCCAGTGCTACATGGTTTGAATATGTTTCCTGAAGTTATCATACTGGAAATGTAATTTCCACTGTGACAAAGTTCTCACGTAGGACCTTCAAGCAGTGCTCAAAGCTGCTATTGAAGGAGTGGATTGCTTATCCCAGAAGTTGGTTAGTGGGGGCTCCTGGTAAGCTGATGACTTTAACTCTCTTTCCCCTATTCCATACAAACACGTGAGTGAATTTGGCTCTTACACTTCTTCATGGGATGACACAGCAAGAAAGGCCCTCACCATTCCTAGACTCCTCAACCACGGACTTCTCATGCTTTTATTTTTTTTAAATAAATGACCTGGTCTCAGGTGTTCTGTTATAGAAGCAC
The DNA here is from genome assembly GCA_001675575.1 of Neotoma lepida. Taxonomy (NCBI): domain Eukaryota; kingdom Metazoa; phylum Chordata; class Mammalia; order Rodentia; family Cricetidae; genus Neotoma; species Neotoma lepida. The sequence goes on from LZPO01034910.1 coordinate 399,277, forward strand.
AGAGTGCTATATGGCAGCCATTTTGCATGGGCATCTCCTACTTTGGTTAGTCTCTATCACTTTCTCCTCCAGGTCCTGAGTGTCCATGGCTGACCTCCAGATGGAGGACTCAGTGCTTTGACTAAGCTCTTGTTAGTCAGACCTCCATGTTGCAGGCAGGGAGTCACCTTCTTCCCCTTCTTCTTGTCAAAACAGATTTGCCTTGTATTTTGTCTTTTCTGGGCTCTGCCCTCTGCCAGCAGTCATTTGGTTAAGTTACACCAGGGTATTGATGGCTAAAAATTGCCCGGGGGCATCAACAATCCTGTGTGGCAACTGTACATTTGGACTGCAGTCCTTCACCATAATACTTCTTCCCAGGCACCCAGTGGAGGAAGCTTAGGCTCTGCAGCTGGTTGTTGAAGAGATGAATGACGTCAAGACTCTCCTTCTAGTCACTGAGGTTCCTTGGCTGAGTGTTCAGTCACTCTGCCTGTGTCCATGGCCAAGGGCCAGCTCTCCTGGCTCACAGTGAAGTGCTGGGCCTCTACCACTGTGAAGAGGTCATGTCCTTCCCACAGAAGGTAGGGAAAGGTTCCGATAGGAAAGCGTCAGATAGACCACTGTGTCCTGCCATGCCCTTGACTTCAGAGGCACCTTCTAGAACTCCTCTCTTCTCATTTGTAAAATAGAGATGCCTCCTGAGGTGATCTGCAAGTGCCCGCTTGTCCTCCTCCCTCACGCTGAACTCCACACTTGCAGCATGGCACTGTGGGTGAGTGTCTGACTCTGAGTGATCTGAGGTCTTCCATGCTGTGGGGTGACAGTGAACTGTAGGGATGTGATGCTTTTCATAGTGCACACTATGAAAATGTCAGAGGTACTTTCTNCTTGGGCTTGATGGAGGTCATATTGTTGCTTTCTTTGGATTTCCCATAATTCACAATCATTTGACACCAATGACATTTACCATGCCACCTCAATTTGAACCCAATAAGATTCAGTTTTATATCTGGGGTGCACCATAGGGAAGACAGTGCCACAAATGTCTTAGGCTCCCTATGTCTTCGCCAACACAGGTGGGTGTTGACATCACCTTGTCACCTTCTGTCCCTGTACAATCACTAAATCTTGAAAAAAAGCTAACTAGAGATAGAAAGACCTGGGATAAACATCAAACACAGTGGAAACACTGCATTTTCTGATGTCAACAACGTCCAACAGATGCAGCTCCAACTGTCTTGTAGAAAGCTCTCTATGAATACAACGTTGATGACCCCCACATCCATTGCATCATAGCTGATATAAACTGATATGAGGGCATGCCCAGCAAATTAGAGTAACAAACAAAAATATCTTAATCAAGGTTTATTTGACAACCAGAAAAAAATCTATACCAGTGTTAAATTTTGCAAATACACTCAGCAAGATAGTGTTAGTCTGCTGCCACACCCAGGGGAACAGATGCTACAAAGCACTTTCCCCAACAACAGGAAGGAAGTGGGGGCTCAGAAAGAGGAACTATCCACTTAGCCCCACATGGCAAGTCAGGGGACAGACGTGCAGTCTGCTGGCTGAGCAAGAGACTTGCTTCCTGAGCCTTCTTGGCTTGTTCTGGCCCTGGTTGCCAGCTTCGAGATTTGAGTCAGAGATGAAGCAAATGCTTAGGCAAGGAAAAAAATGTTTTGCCAGATTGCTCCACAGGGAAGGAGAGTCCGTGAGATGATAGGAAGCTGAAAATAGAGTGGTTCAGAGAAGAGCCTACCAGACGATGTTGTGGTGGTGTGGGGACCTACTCCAGGAAGATGGGAACTGAAGGGTCGTGACACTGCTAGTCAGCACAAATGAACCTAGAGGTCGTGGGCAGGGACTCAGGACAAGTGTCACAGAAAAAGGTCCCACTGGAAAGCCTCATTTAGCAGTGCTTGTCTGTTGGGGTCTGTGAACCTCCTGACACAGTCCAGGCCTTGAACAAAGGCCAAAGATTTATCCAGAAACAGCAAGCCCTGTACAAAGATGCCCCTGGATTTAGAACAGAAGAAAGGTACTTTGAGGGAGTTCAAAGAACGGGCACATGCTCCCCGATGGCTGCTTTCTGGATATTTTGAGAGGCGACTAGGGCATATTTCCCCTCTCTGCTTCTCCCAGGAGCCTTTTCCAGCATGGTTCCTTTCCCATTTGTGTATTCCAGAGCTTTGGAGCTTGAAAGTCTTAATATGAAAATTCCTGCAGTGATGGGAACAAGTCTCTCCCAGTTGGGGCTTGCTAAGGCCATTATCCTGATGATGTTAATGGTGATGATTAATTAGAATCAGTGATGGAGGCAGTGAAAGGAAACAGGCCGATCTGATTAGGTGCTGAAAGGTGGAGTCTATAGGCTCATGGTAAAGACAGTGGCAGACAGCTTGACTTTAGAAATTTGAGAAATCTAGGGAGTTAACTAACCCCGACTCGAACCTCATTTTCTTACCTAGCACAGATTGGCAAAAAGAAAAATTGAAACAATTTTACCTATGAGAAAATGGAAAAAATACCCTTTTCCCATAGTTAGTGTTTGCCAAGCAAAATGCTTGGTGTGGAGCATACAAAACACTGTGCCTCTGGCTTTTGGTGGGTTATAGTAGGACCTCAAACCAGTGCATGAGGATATGCCAACTTATATTCTCATGTGACCTACAGGTGGATGGCCTGGAGTGATGGATAAACACACAAAGGAGCTGATCATCATCTTTCTGACTGCAACAGTGTTTAGAGGATAGATGGGAAAGGCAATCATCAATGCCTTCTTCAGATCAGAGACAATCCTACTGCCCTGAAGAACATTCAAGCAAAGTGATGCTCCACACAGGTCTGGCTTCTTCCCACCTTCTTGCCTGGAGTCAGTCTGCCTCCTTGGTCATTGGGTCTAGCTGGTGAAGGTGAAAGGACTAAGCTAAAGAGATCTAGCAGTCCAGAAGACACTTGCTTGCTCATGACCTTGGATGCACCCCCAATAGTTCAAGATAAGGCCTCTGAGGCCTCATGAAAGAGAGGCAACGTGAATACTAGTTTCAGGCAACTCCAATTCATTGATTAATAAGAATATTAATAAAAACTGTATTTGGTTCCTACCAAGCAAACAGACAATGCCAACAGTTGGGTGAAGTTGTGAAATAGAAGACACCTGTTTTATTGTTCCTTGACTCTCCTTTGTTTAATTTTTCTTTCCATGCATGGTGTTATCACCTGGGTCTCTCTACCTGAGTTGTGTCTGTCTGTTCCAGTACAGGGAGTTCTCACAAGCACATTCACTTTGCCATATTTAGGGGAGAATGGTGGCCATGTTGCTATTGATTCTGCCACACAGTAAACCCGTGAATCCTCTCCAGGGGACTTTCTTTCTAAAGAGTCTCGGGAGGACACTGCTGAATCCACAAAGACATTTGAGATGGTGGGTTAGCATACAGAAGGCTCTATTCTCTTCAAGTCACCACATAGGTAGCACCTATGCTGGGGCCACAAGAATCATGTCTGAACTAGGATCTGTTTGCTTTTGAAGGTCAAAGTTCTGTTGAGCCTCATTTATTAAGGGCCTGAAGACAGTGGTGGCTACTTCTTACAAAAAGCACAGCCTAGGTCCTCTTGATTTATCAGTTTTCTTTTTATAGTAAATAAAAATTTCATGCTCACAAACCACAGGTACGTTTGAAAAGAATTGTGTGAAAGGAAACATGAAGTTCAGAAGAAGCATAAAAAGGATTTGCTTTGCTGATTCTCTTCATCAAGAAGTTATTGACGAAGACTCAGCAGTGTGCACAAGTTTGAACTAAGAAATTGAATGAAGATTAATGCCCCCCATTGGCCTATTCATTTATACAACAAGTATACATGGATTAGTTTTTGTAGAAGAGGTTGAGGACCGAAAGTGTTCCAAACAAGAAAGCGATAAGAGAGATAAATAAAAATGGAAAGATAATTCACAGTTATCAATGGCTGTGTATTAAATCACTTTAGAACTTAAAGTCTTAAAATTAAACAATTATTTATTATAATATTTGAAAGATCAGGTGGTTGACTAGGTTCAATGAGGCAGTCCTTGTTCCGAGTATCTCATAGTGGTATCTCACATTATCTCAAAAACATATCTTCCCTTTCCTTTCCCTTCCGTCCTCTCCCCTCTCCTCCCTTCCCCTCCCCTCCCCTCCGCTCCATTTCTCCTTTCTCTCCTCCCCATTCTTCCTCTCCCATGTCTCACTTTGCACAAAGCTGGGGATGACTTAGTCCAGAACTTACTATGTAGCCCAGTTTGTCTCAAACTCATGTTAATTCCCCCGCCTCAGCCTCCTGACTACTGGGATTGTACCTATGAACCACCATGCCTGGCTCTCAATGGCTTTCTTATTTACACATTGCTAGTTGCTAATTAGTTCTGATTCCTGACAAGAATTTCAGCACAGAATCCTAGACAGAACATCCACCTATGGGTAGCCCATGTAGCTGGGCTTTCTTATACCATGGCTACTACGTTCCAATAAAGTATCCTAGGGGAACTGGAGCAATGTTCTATCTGCTTTCAGGTACCAGCCACCAAAGTCCCATATTAATAATAGAGTCATTTCTTCTGTAGCCCAGGAACACTCAGTCTCAAACCTGGAGAATATATGTCCTGCCTTTTTATAGGAGAAATGCTAATGTCAGGAATAGTATGTGGGATGAGATAACTTGTTGCAATCATTTGAAAAATNCAATATGCCATGAGTGAGGTAAATCTAGACATTACTGGGCCTTGAATGAAATTTTACTGAGGAATAAATGCTTCTAAGCCTGAGATAATTATGTAGCAATACAAGGAAGCCACTGAGCAAATGGGTGACTACAACAGGGATATAAATGGGGACGGGTGTGAAGAATGAGCTGTTTAATGAGGTCTGGAGTAGTCAAAGAACACTTTGTGGAGGAACTAGGACCTTGAATTGATTTATGAAGCTGGCTAGAGTCCATTCAGTTATGTTTAACTTATATTAATCTCTACCCCTAGAAAAAATAATAAAACTTACACTTAACATTTCAGTGTATGGTATATATTCTCTCCCTGGTTCCTTCCTCTCAGGAATGTAGTAGAAATTATAAATTCAGAATCTCTCTATTTTATTTATAATATCATGGAAATATTTTCCTTGATGATGAACTATTCCTTTAAATATAGTTGAATTACTGCACATAGCATCCTGTTATGTAAATATACTATCATTTATTTTCAACTTTATTGTTGGAAACTTATGCTGGTTCATGGTTCTTCTGTTGCAAATACACCATGATGGAAAGATCATGGCTCTCATCAATGGCTAGTCTCTTAAGGTGAATTTGTGAAGTTAGATGGCCAGTTAGATGCTACCTACGTTTTCAGAGGCTACCTACGTTTTCAGAGGCTACCTACGTTTTCAGAGCTCCTATGCATCTTGGCATGGAGGCTTCCAGAAGGGGTATGCTAATTGCTTCCTGTGGGGTGTGGGACTCTGTTTATTTGCATGATTGACAGTATTGATTGTTACCACAAAAGAAGGTTTTTTGATAGAAGAAAGGAGGACTTTGCTCGGTTTTATACAGTAATTTGAAAGGTGGCTCCTCCTAAGCATTTCTTTCACATTTGTGATTCTTCACCGCCCCCCACCCTATGATTTACTACTTTAAACCCATTGCTTACTTTTTCTATCGATATCTTTCTCTTATCATTTAGTAACAGTTTTTAGTAAATTATTAACCTTTTGTATGGTGTATATGCTTCCAACGTTTCCCCCCTTGATTTGATTTTTTTAGTTTTTAGTTTGTTTGTTTGTATGTGTTTTGCTTTGTTTATGGTATCTTTATAGATGTAGGGACTTTCTTGCATTTGTTTAGTCAAATATATTAATATTTTTAAATTATGCATTTTGTTTTGCTCTTGTACTTGAGAGGCTTTAGACATAATGGTACACATAATTTTACCTTATTATTTTTGTGTTTCTACACACATAACACACACACACACACACACATAGATAAATATAAAACATTTCATTCTTGAATTAAACTTGGACTGGGTCTTAAGCCATACTTTGAATGCGCGTCTCATAAAGATTTTTTTCCAAGTATTTACCCTAATATTGGGTGAGGATTTAGTTCGGTGGATGGGAAGCTTGGCTTGCTGAATGTCACCTGCACATATGTCTAACATGAGAGGATTTGGGTGAAGACTGAGGGCTTCTTGTGATAGTTGGAGGTGGTAGAGCTCCAAGGTGACTCCTGTGGCATTCTGGTTGCCGGGGGTGGCGGAGGGGAGAGGGGGAGACCTGTAGGACAGGAAAAAGGGGGCACACTTTCAGGTCCGGCAGTGGGGAAATTGTCTTTCCTATCATTTAACCTGTCTTGTTAGGAGCCAGACAGTCCTGGAGACAGATCTGCCAGATCATTTAATTTTCATCACTGTCTATGAGGGATATACTAATATCATTTTCATCTTATAGATGAGGTGGCCCAGGCTGTGTAAGTGGTAGGGCTGGGATTGAGTCCAAATCTAGCTATTTCCAGGGGTTTTTTTTTTCAACTATGATTCATATTCATCTCCTACTATGATTACAGTAAGAATTTAGTAAGTTAATCCAGAAACGTCGTATAGGTGAGAAGGAAAGGAGAAGATTGAGGTCTGACATTTCTCAACTATTGGAAGGCTAAGGGATGAGGCCTTGGTCTGAGGTGATGATTAGGAAACAGGCTACGAGATGCTGAGCAGAGAGGCTTGTGCACATATGGCAAAAGAGGGAAGCTACTTGGGTCTCGTGTACCTTTATCTTCCCTCTAACTCTAAAAAGCAGCTGGTCTTCTCATTTGGTCTTTATCAGGGCAGTACCAGCTGATCCTGGAAAAATCAAATTTCCCAAGGGTCAGGCATTCTAAAGAAGAAATTGAGAAGAGGACCAATATTCTAGATCCTTGAAGGAAGCCAGCATGATTAAGAACTCTGAGGGATGAAAATANATGGATTCATGGGGAAGTATGAACAAAGTATCAATAATGAGGGGCCCCAAGACACATCAAAAGAGAGCCCTTCTCTCACAGAAATTGAAGGTGAACAGAACAACACATACATAAATAGATAAAATGGAAAGGAGGCCTAGTTATGAGTTACGGGAGTCCAGGGTAGAGAAGATGATCCTTGGTAAGGTGGATACAGTCATAAACTGTTAATAAGCAGCTTCTAAGGGCCATGCTGGACTTTCTAGAGGGAATAGATAAGGAATCCCACATTAGGAGAACTTTGCCTCTTGGTTGCAGTCCACAGGCTGCCCTCTCTGAGGCCTGCCTGACTTCTTTGCAATTTGGCCTTCCTTTCCTTGTCCCCTGAGGTGGTTTACCCTTCCATCAAAATCCTGTCTGACTGTGATTACAGCAATAGAGCAAGCTCTGTTGTTTGCTCTCTTTATGCATCTAAGATGTTCTAAGAAAGAGAACAAAAGCAGACAAGAAATAAACTCCAGCTCACCGCACAGAACATGCATTTTTATCAAAAGAATTACAGAGTAGATACGGCTTTCATTCTCCACCCAGGCATGAACTGAAATCCTACCTCTATTTCATGGTCCTCCTCAATACCTCATGCCTCACATACCACCTCTAGCCCCCATGTTTATAACCCTAATTTTGTCCCATGGTTCTTGGTAACTGAACAATCAAAAGTGGGCTTAGTTCCATCAAGAATACCCTGAAAAATGTCTGTGGAGAATCTCTCTGCCTTATTAGACATACACATAGAGAGGAACAGACCTGAATTACTTGTGAGCTCCTGGGTTTGAGTCCAAGCCCTGTGGATTCCCACTTGCCAACACCAGGCTATATAAACTTGGAGAAGTTCCTGGATTTGTCTAAGTACTTGTGAAAGGGGGACGGATAGTAGTAGTTACCAGTGATGTTATGGAAGCTTCCATGAGGCTGTGTATGAGTAAGATTAATGCAGAGTGAGGGCAGCCATCAGTCCTGGCTGGATGCAATTCAGCATATCTCACTGAGTTTTAATAGTGCAGGAATATTTCCCTTCAGGTTGGAAGTTATTCATTCCATTCATTTGCTCCATTATTATTTCATAGGAGTGCCTGNAGAGGGTCTTTCCCATCTTGTTATGGGATGACTGGATCCTGCTGAATATGCCTTCTCCACTAGCATTTGAAACCTCCTCTGTGATTTTGACAAGTGTCTCAGGCTTGAAGTCTGCAAATCTGAAATGCTGCAAAGTGGCAATTGTTTCTCATCCATCTACATGCAACTCGTAGACCACATGTTAGCTTGACTTGACTTGCCTGTTCCCATTCTCAGACTGTGAGCTTCACGAGATTGACATGGTCCTGCCTAGTACATATACTTCTACATTTCCAGGACATAGAACCTGGTGCATGGTAGACATTCATGGAAAGTTTATCAAATGGATTCCTGGCATGGTGGCTTATGTCTGTAATCCTAGCATTCTGGAGGCTGAGTTAGGATGATAGCCTGCAAATTGAGGCCAAACTGAGTGACAGAGTAGTCAGCCTGCACTAACATGAGTCTTTGCCTCAAAAACTATAGTAATAATAATAAGAATAATTTTTCTGAATGNNCAGTATTATAGTTCATCCCTGTCTATGGACTGATGGCAACCGTCTTGTGTGACCCTTTATTTATTTATTTTTTACTTACCCAAATATCCTAAATTAGATACTCTTACTTCAGGTTTATTAATAGAGATTCAGAAAGGTTAACCAACTCACCAAAGTCAAAGCAGTAGCCATTTTTCTCCTCCATTCTCACCCCCATTTATTCCTTAGTACTCTGGATCTTGTTTTGATTATACCACTTATTGTCCATATGGCCCAGGGCAAACCAGAGACTTTGAAAGAATCATACTCACTTGCAATGAGAGCTGCTGTNCTGTCTTGAGAATGTTTTAATATTTTCTGGATATTCACAATCCTACAAAAATAAGTGACTCATGGTGGTATTGTTTTGATGAAGGCTGAAAACGGCTTATCTATTTTTATCACTGAATGATNGTAACTAACAATATCAGGTGCTCTTTTCTGCTCGGAGGAGAGAAGTGACAGGTGATGTGGGTTAAGGAGCATCTGGAGAGGGAAGGNGGTGCTCTGGCAGTACCAGGACAGAAGCTGTCCAGTCACTTCCTGCACCTTGCCCTGGAGCTGGATGTTCTAAATCACTTCAGCATCNTCTGCTTGGAGCCCTTGGAGCAATTGCCATCGGCTCTGTCTATTTTGTGATTGTTCTCAGCTTCTTTTGGGTGTAGCTCCCTCTCCAGTTAAACTCCATGTTTTCTTCTTCCTACTACCTTTGTATTATTTTCTAAAAAATATTAATCAACATACATAGTATTGAGTTGCATAAGACATTTTCAAAGGTAGCTTGTTTTTATTGATCCTTCCCTCTTTCTCTCACACCCTCATCCCAACCCTAGGTAACCTCATCCTACCCCCTTTTGAAACAGTTCAGATTCTATCACATTTCCAGCAATNCCCAAGTTATTATTACAATATGGTACTCAGCCTTTTAGTTTTTGATAAAAATATGAATGAAATATGAATAAGTGGTGCACATATGTACATGCAAACACTCACACATACATATAAAATAAAAATAAGTCATTCTTAAAAATATGAACGAATAAAGTAATGAATAAGAAANCATGTGGCTTTGGAGGGATATTTAAAATTCACTCAAGTGTGTACTGGGGAGCAAGGAAAGAAAGAAGGTGGCTGGGAGGTATTGCTTGATGGTTAGCACATGTGTCTGAGATTGGGAACCTGAGCTGGACAACTTGGTCTCACCAACTGTGAGATGTTGGGTGGATGACTGACATTCGATAAATCTTACCTTTCTTTGTCATTGAAATGGTAGCCACGGTAATACTATATCTTCATCACTTAGCTATGGCTATATAACAAACCATCTCAATACCCAGTAGCAGAAAACAGCCANCATATTGATTGCTCTTGAGTTTTTGAAATGGCAGCCATGGTGATACCACACCTCTGTCACTTATTTATGGCTATATAACAAACCATTTCAAAACCCAGTGGCAGAAAACAGCCACCATATTGACTGCTCTTGAGGCTGCCCATGAATGTGTCTGATCTAGGCTGGACGCTGATGAGTAGCTTAATCTCATGTGGCTTCTTTCTCCAGGAAGAATGTGTCAACATTGACACATTCTTCTCAGGATGGTGAAGTTAAGAAGCAAGAGGAGAAACACACAGGCCCTTCTAGTACACAGATGGGAACTTGATGCTTAACTTGCCACTGGTATAACATTGGCCACACTCAAAGGGAAGAGGTGAGAAGCATTCTTTTCCCTCACTGTGGGGCATTACCACTGGCCATGGAACACTTTCACTCACCATGGAGTACTCTCACTCATCATGGGGACACTCTTACTGGGGACACCCTCACTCACTATAGGATACTCTCATTCACCATGGGGCACTGTCATTTTCCAAAGGGAACATTCTCTTACCCTGGGATGCTGTCACTCACNGTAGGGCACTAGCACTCACTGTGGGGCATCCTTACAAACTACCTTCATTCAACATAGAGACACTCTCACTCACCATAGGGAAGCCTCACTCATTATGGGCAACTCTCACTCATTACTTACCATACAGTCCCTTCACTCACTGTGGGGCACCTTCACCCATCATGCAGCATCCTCATTTACCATAAGGGCACCCCTACTCACTATGGGACACCTCAAGGATATGGCTGCTGCAGAAGAGATGGAAGTGAAATATTCACTGGAGTAATGCATCCTAACATATTCCTTACTCAAGTATTTGAAATAGGTAAAGATGTATTCCTTGTTAAGTTTATAGAGGGCATCTGATACATTGTGAGGCAGGTGAGTATCAGGGTTAAACAGGTGGCCAGTGGCCTCTTTCATGAAGTAAGAATAGTTTTGAAGGGAGGTGACAGAATGGGCCAAGCAGACATTGGGTGGGGGGAACATCCTAGTCCAGGGGGAGTTCAGAACAAAGACCCTCATAAAGTCCCATGGAGTGTGTTTTAGGAGCAGGGAGGAGGACAATGTTCCTGAAGATTATCAATGAGTTGAGATGGAAGAGGACACGCAATGAGTAGTTTTCCATGTAGGACACCAGAACAGTGTGGTGATTTGGATGATAATGGTCCCATGAGGCTCATACATTTGAATGCTTTGTTGACAGTTAGTGAAACTGTTGGGGAAGAATTAGGTGGTGTGGTCTTATTGGAATAGGTGTGGTCTTGTCACTGGGGTTGGGCTTTGAGGTTTAAAAAGTTCACGGCATGCCCAGTCTCTCTCTCTGCCTGCAGCTTGTGGATCAGATGTGAGCTCTCGGCTATGTCTCCAACACCATGTCTGCCTGTCTGTTGCCATGCACTCTGCCATAATGATAATGGAACAACCCTCTGAAATGGTAAGCAATGAAATACTTCCTTTTCTAAGTTGCTTTGGTCATGGTGTTTCATCAAGGAAATAGAACAGTAAGACAAAGGGCTTAAGTTTAGTCTTAGAGAAAGGCAAAGCTACTGGAAGGTTTCTAACATACATGACGTGATTTCATGCTGAGTGACAAGAAGGATGTTTCAAAACATCTCTGTGGCCCATGTTAAGAGTACCTCCAAGGAGGCAAGGAAGGCTGTGAGTNCAGTTAGAAAGGAAAATGTATCAGCTGGACTTGGAAGTTGATTGCAGATGTCTGGATCATAGAAAGTTTGGATATACTTTCAGGGTAGAGCCAACAGAATTTACTGGAAGATTAGATACTGGTGTCTGATGGAATAAATGAAGTCATGAATGGCTTCAAGGTTTCTAGCCTGAGTGACCGAGATGGAAAACATCTTTGGTGAGATCAGATTGGAGTGGGAAGCAAACAGCTGTTGACTTTTGGACACGTATGTGAGAGGGCTCTTAGATATTCAAGTGGAGATTGTCACACAGGTAGCTGTAGATACATATTTCAAGTTCATAGGTTAAATCTAATTCAGCTAGAAGGATGACTTTGGAACTCATTGGCCCTCATCAGTATTTAAAGTGTATGTTCTGGTCATATCACCAAGGGAATGAGGTTTGGTAGGAAGAGAACCACAGAGGCTATTGGACAGGCATGGGGGAAGATGGAAGGTGACCAATGTTGAATCCTGCTGTGAGGTCATGATAAAGAATAAGTATTGACTGACGGGCACAATAATATGCAGCTCACCAGGACTCAAGAGCAGTTCTGGTTGTAAAGTGTGTGTGGAAGGTGAATGAGAATGGCTGAAGCAANCTAAGGGAAATCAATAATATGTAGGCAACTCTTTGAGGCAGTCTGTGCAAAGGTGAATATAGAAAAAAGGTTAAAAGAAACAGAAGCAATGTCAAGAAACTTCCATTTACTGTAAGACATAAATCATGGTTATGTACTGATGGAAGAACCCATGAGTGCAAACTGATGATGCAGGGGAGCAGAAGAGAATGATTTGGAAGTAATATGGAAGCCAGCAAAGGAACCGGGGAATGATCTTTTTCCGGCTCTTAGTCCTGATATTCCTTTCCCTAATAGGGATATTCACTCCATTATCATGCTCTCTCCTGTGTAGTGATTGCATTGCATCCCACAGTCATTTCAGCCCCACCATTAGCATTAGTGTTTTCTCTGTTGTCATCTATCATCCTTCAACTCAGCAGTGAGAGCACCAGGATAGTTTTTTATTTCATAAACATGAAACCTTTAGCCATTTCCTCTGCTTTCCTTTGCTGCCCAGAGAAGACCACAGCAGAGCAAAATTAGGCTCCCCGATGCTAGTCCACGAGGTGACACAGGCAAGGTCTGTACTGCGGTCCTATTGAGGAACATTGGGATTGACCATGGAAGTACAATGGATCACTATGAAGGTTTCAATGAGAAATGGGTCAGAGAAGGGGTGTCCTCTCAGGAGCAAGGTGTGTCTGGAGAGTGGTGCTGGGAGGGGTTAGTGTCACTATTGTCTTCAGCTTCCTGCTAAAGTCTCTTCTTCTTCTTTCTTTGAAATTGACATCTGAATCCCATCTACGGCCTTCCCACTATTCCCCACTATTAGGATCTACACTCTGTCCTGGGTCATGTTTTTGATCTTGTTCTGGATGGCTTTGAACTTTTTGAAGCCAAGAATTGTGTATCTCATATACTCCACTGTACAGACACTGATCTCTAACAAAACAGTAGGTAGGTTAGTACTTGACAATTTCTTGATGTGGATCACCTAGGAGCAAAATCACCAACTGGAAGAGTTTCAGTTTTCAGCCTCATCTTCAATACAACTAGGAGAAGAGCAGAGAAGCCATAAGGAGTGATTCTACCCCAACCTTCTACATCAAGCGCATCTTATGGAGGAGGCAACCTGGCCTTCCTCATCTACTGACAGTTCTCTATGCTCACTCAATTCATACCTGGCAGGTGGTAGTCAGGCTCTCTGAGAGGTGGTGAGGCTGCAGTGACTGGTCAAGAGTGATTTTGATCAGTCCTCTTCATGACCGTTGATGTTCTGTCAGGTCCTTGTTGATTTTATATGCTGTGCCAGCCTATACTGAAGAATGGGTGATGTTTCCTAGTGCTTACTACACTGTCAGCCCCCTATCTCCCAACACTCCCTACCTCTTACTATGTAATCTCTCTGCTGCTGCTTTACTGTCCCAAGTTTGCAGCTGGCTCCTGAATTAGACACTTCCCCTGTCTCATTTTAGCTCAGGGCTCCAGAGAGGGATGCACCTGATTGTGTCAGGAAGATCCCAAACTGCTCAGACACTCACAAGTCCACCTGATTTGTGGTGGTTATACTGATATCAAGTAGCATGAGTGAGAGGTCCAGTGAGTGCTTACTTCTGGGTCTTTGAGATAGGGCTGCTGTCTTCTCCATCTGTCCCTTTCAAAACCATTCTATTGGTTGACACCCATAATTCTGTCATGTGAGACCTTACGCTTTGTTCATCTTGAAAATGCACACACACCAGAAAGATATCAAGGACTATTTTAGTAGCAGCTGCCACTTTTGTATGTGACTAAAAAATATGTCATATCCTGAGGGTGGTATTACACCATAGAAAATTCTATTGTAGGAGACAGAAAGAAAAGAAAGGAGAGAGCAGAGAGCCCTAATTGGAGAATTCCCCAAAGATGCCTTTGACATCCCCATCCTGAAGAGGGGGGAGTTCCCCACACCTGTTGCACTCCCAGTCTTCAGCCCTCCTTACACAGCAACTCCAAAAAGGCCTTCAGACACCAAATGACACTCTCATCAACAAGCTTGCATTGCAAGCCCACATTTTGACAACACGTTTCCCAAATTTAGTCCCCTAATCCACTCCCAGAATATATTATGCTTTGCACCCAGCAGATGGATTAAAAGCTAAATCTTCTGCTTGTTAGGAAACCAACCAGAAACCAAAAATACAAACACATACTCTCCTGTAGGTATGTGTGCTATGCTGGGGGTGGATAGATGGACCCTAGAATGTTTACTCCAGGGAGGTGAGAACCACAGTAGGAGTGTGTGGGAGGCCAGTGAGTTTCTTGTGTTCTGAATAGGGTGCTGGGCAATCAGAAGCTGTCTATAAATCCTTCTCTAATTTCTTGATGTAGGTTTTTGTGTACAGGTAAGTCTGTATGGTATAATGGAGGCTTAGACTACAGGCCAGTACACTTGTTGTGGGGTTGTCACCTGTTGTGGGCTTGTCATCTGTTGTGGAGATGATCACTTGTGTATGAAGGACATGTCTTANGAGGACTCAGAGGCCTGAGCAGGGCATGGGGTTGACAACCCACATTCACTGCCACATGTGGAACTGAGTCCTGGCTTTCCCATTCCAGTGGTTCTAGTGGGGGTCTTGTGGGCTTTGCAGGGTTCCTTCTGTTCAGTTTTGGAGTCCTAGGTTTTCATTGTGCTCGGGAACATTCATTTTCTCTCTGTGCTTAAAACATTCTGAAATCATTGCAAATGGAGACTGCTTTGAAAGCAGCCGACGGGGAGGGGGATAAATCAGAGAAGGATCACCAGGGCCACCAGGAGCACTTACAGAGAATATAAAAGAACACCCCAGGAGCTGGGGTCATCAGAGGAGGTAGAAATGATCTCAGGAGGAGCCTGAAAAATGTTTGAATCCCTTCCCTACTGTCTTGTTTTCTTCTTATCATTGAAAAATTGCTCAGAATGCAATAAAAACAAGGTGTTCTAATTAAACAGATTTGTTTACATGTTGTGGCATGAAAAACTAATTCAATCTGATATACTGTACATCCTTGCTGTACTTTTTCTTCTTCCCTTTATATAAAAGTGCCCATTTTTAAATAGCATTGTGCTTAAGCATCTTAAAGAGTATCCTTGATTAAAAGGATGTGAGTAATTTCCTACTTCCCACAGCTTTCAAAGTATTGTGTCAACAGGGAGAGCAGGAAAACAGTTGTGGGTAGGGCCCCTTTTTGCATTTAACTTGATATTCAATGCCCCAGTGTGTGATGTGTGGCTAGACGGGAGTTTCAGATGTTCTTTCCTTTATGGTCAAAGCACAGAAGCCACGATTCTGGAAGCAAGTGGTTGTTCGACCCTGGGACGTGAGAGAGCAGAGACTATCAGTGCAGATGTTCTCAGGGGTAGAATGACCCCTGCACACTTGAATCCTGTGGTGGCTTGGTTAAAGTTCAAGGAGAAGAGAGGTACTGGAAAAACAGTATGGTGTGTTCACAATAACAATGGTCACAAGAAAAACCATTTCCTGTGAACCATCTGGTTATTAGAGAATAGACATTCTACCAAGAGACAGTAGAGACACAGGGCATCCTCCATCTGGGAATATGGAAGCAGAATCTAGCCTTCAAGCACCTAGGGTTCTCTCTCAGGAATCTTTGCTTGGGTTAATGGGTCTGACTGGTTTTTCACCACTCCTAAATTCTCAGTCATGACCCAGCAGCTTCGGAGAACAATCTTTCCCTGTCTACAAACCCCCTGTGTGTTGGGCACTGCTTGGGGAGAGGTTGCACGTCCATATCTGTGATATGAATGAAGTGTCTTGGCATTGCTGTGTCCTCCACATGGCAGACATAGGCCATGTTCATTCTGACCTTTGGGCCTTCATATAGAATGTCTCTCTATCTGAAAAGCCTTTGTCTACCATCTCATGCCTTCCAAACATAGTATATTCTTTGATTCTCATAGTCT
>LZPO01034911.1:78327-90303 GCA_001675575.1 Neotoma lepida
CTCCTGTCCACTTTAACATGGCTATTGGTGTTGGCATTGTCTNGCTTGTGTTTAGACAATCATGTTGGTGAAATGTTATGGGTGTGGCTTCTGACATTCTGAGGAGAACAGTTTCACAGCAAACTCCCTGTTCTTCCNGCTCCTACAATCATTCTTCCTCTCTTCGGCACCGATCCCTGAGCCGTAGGTGTGTTCTAGAAGCATCAGTTGAGACTGGGCTCGACACTCTGAATTTTGATTGTTTTTCTGTAATGCTCTCCATCTGTGGCAAAGAGAAAATTTCTTGTTGAGGGTGAAGACTATACTTAGGAGATAATTTTTTAAAAAAATCTTGGTTTAGGGATCCATGAGACGGCTCAGCAGGTAGAGGCTTTGCTACCAAGCCTGCCAGCCTGAGAGCCATCCCTAGGATCCATGTGATAGAAGAAACAGACTCCTAGCAAGTTGTCCTCNGACCTACACACATGTGCCATGGCAAGCACATGTCTCCCCACACTAAATAAATGTATTATTTAAAAATAGTTTTTAAAAAAAAATCTTGGTTTAATTCTTTGAGGCTTTGGTATTGAAAGGTCTAATGTACTTCTTCAAATTTTTGATTCTCATACTATCGTGGATGATAAAGACTCCTAGCAAGTACAATATGAAACAGAATTTATAATCAGTATTTAGCAAGTACTGTCACTGATGATAGCAGATGTAAGTTCACTATCCAAAGCACTGTTTTTAACGTTTTTTTTTAAAGCAAGCTTCCTTTCAGCCCAAAGGACAGTTAATGGGGGCACTGGTTTAACTTCACGCCTGACTGATAAACAAGCTGTCTGAAAGAGATGATATCACCACCATTTCTTACCTCCTACATATATTGGTATCATTTATTTAAACTCTACCTCTAGCCCAAACAACCTGTTTGCTACTAGAGCCTTGTGTTCACTAATGGGATACATGTTGTCAGTAGCTATTCACCATCATCTCAGGAGTGTACACACCTTAACACACTCTCTCCAAGGACCTGTTACTGTCACCCATTATAGGGGANAAAGGGTCTGTGTCAGAAAATGACAAAGCCATTATTATTATTATTTGGCTGGTTTCTCTGGTTTGAAGCTGTGAGTCTCAGTTCTTGAAGTAAGGCAGAGCTGGGNAAGGGGCCGGACCTTCTAACCAGTACAGCTCCACTGCCTCTTCCATCACAGAACAGTGTGCAAAGGACCCTGAAGGAAGAGAGAAATACCAGGAGACAGTAGTAACTGTGAATTGAAATCCTCAGAGACTGGACTTCAGAACCCAGCTCTCAACTCACTATGACACCTGAAATAAGAAACACAGGCTCCCATGTCCGGTCATCATCCTCCAGGGATAACAGCAGAGGTTCCAGTTGTTCTTAGAAACGAAGACATAATGTACAANGAAACACCTAGTGTATGTTAACATTCCTTCTGGAACAGCCTGTTCCTTTGTGAATTCTGCTCCTCCCTCCTAGCGCAGGACTGCATTCACTTTAACTAACATCACCTAGCCTCGAAGCTAATTTCTATGACAGCTGTCTCCTGGCCTCCAAATTTCTTTTCATTTGTTCCTCCAAAATGAAGCTGTTTACGGAGATGTTNGTTGTTCAGAACCAGTTCTGGTTGCTTTGGCACCACCTTGTGGCTTGTCTTGGGAATTGCGTNTGAGCCTAGTGCCTAATACCCTTTGTGTGCAGGGCGGAACCAACTGATTGTACAAACTAATGGTGCATCTCTTCTTCCTCGACACTCTCTCTGGGTAGACTTTACATTATTCCTTAAGGTAAATGTAGTTGACTTTTTGCTTGTCAACTTTAAGATGAGCTTTTATAGTTCCATATTGAATTGCAGTTATCAGGTAGCACTTTATAATGGTGGCAGATTGCAAAATTCTTTTTGCTAAATGATCTTTATTTTCATCCATGGGGATAAATTTCATCCAAGTAGCTGTTCAACATTGCCCTTACAGAAATTTCCAGGTCACAAGTCACCTTAAATTCCTACTTTTCATCGGCAGTTCTGAAGGCATGAGGAGTCTTCCTCCAGCTGTGCAATGAGAGATTCAGCCCATGCAGAACATGTGGGACTTTACACAGCCATCAGGACTGTTGGGTTGTAGAACATTGCATCATGTCCCTAAGCCTCACTCCATTGTAATTCAGGGCCTGGGATAGCTCATACACGTGAANTCATGCAGTGTTTATCTTTGTATCTGGCTTATTTCACTTAACATGAAGTGCTCTGGGTTCATATATGTTTGTAAGGTTGGATAGCATTCTGCTGTGTCTATGTATCACAANTTCTTTGTGCACTCATCCCATTGATGGGATCTTTGGCTGATGCCCTATCTTAGTTACCATAAACAGTGCTATATTAAACAGAGTGCCCATGTCTCTTAAGCTCGCTGAGTTGGTTGATTTTGTTAATACANCCACCACCACATCAGCTTCGGTCATTCAGGCAGTCATGGAGCCCACCACGCACTGTTTTAGTGAAGCCTGGGGCCTGCTGGCCTTAGGATGATATGCATTGACACAGTGGCTTGCACATCCTTGCTGTTCCACCAGCAGAAAGAGCTGCTGAAAGTTAAGGGACAACATCTTTATTGCTACAAAAAGTAAAAGGGTAGATTTATTGTTTTAAGTTAGGTAGAATTTCTGCCTTTCCATCCTTCACCCAGGAAGACAGACCAAATGCCTCCTTGGAAGTGGTATCAGTCCTCAGACCCGTCCATTAATGATTCTTCTACCTGTTGGTCATGCAGATCTTGCTGGGTCAGAAATACAACCATTCCGTTGACTGGTGGTCCTTCGGGGTCCTCCTTTATGAGATGCTGATTGGCCAGTCGCCTTTCCACGGGCAGGACGAGGAGGAACTTTTCCACTCCATCCGCATGGACAATCCCTTTTACCCACGGTGGCTGGAGAAGGAGGCCAAGGATCTTTTAGTGAAGGTAAGAAGTCAGAGCCTGGGGTGCAGTGTACTGAGAGAGTGCTTGCCTCAAATGTGCAAGACCCTGGGTTTGACCCCTAGCACTGAAAAAGCAAAAATGAAAAAGAAATGAAACAAGAAAAAGGAAATGACCTTAAGAAGGGATTCTTAACTCGGTGCTAAGATTTTGCCCAGTGGTCCCATTTCCTGCCAGGTTCTGGCTCAGACATGGCCAAACACCNCAGCACGCAGTGAACGGTTTAGTGGGATGTCACTGTCTCTATTTCAACTGAAGCACTGATGCCATGAGCTCTGGCATCAAAGTCAGGGGATCAAGACAGGGAAAGGGGGAGCGGGGAGAAAGATGCATGTCTCATATTGTTTCTTATAGGCAGACTCCAGATTGGGGGGGGGGTGTGGGTGTGGGTGTGGGTGTGTGTGTGTGTGTAAATAAAAGAAAAACTATTCGAAGGGAAGAAAGAGACCAGCTGGAAAGGGAAGAATGAGAAAAGAAGTGTAATGGGGGCACAAATATGAACCAAGTATAATGTTATATGTGTCTGAAAATGTCCCAGTGAAACCCATTATTTTGTGAAATAATTAAAATAATAAGAAAATTTAACTTTGCAAAATTAAAACAGCCATGGCCAAAAGAACCAAACCAAACAAACAAAAGCCTAATATTTACAGGCAAGGATAGTGGCATACACTGTATTCTCAGCACTTGGGAGGTGGAAGCAGGAGGATCAGGGGTTCAGGATCATTCAGCTGCTTAGTGAGTTTGAGGCCAGACCAGGCTATATGACTACATGAGACCCTGTTTCAAAAAGGGGAGGAGGGTGGAGGAGGGGGAGGAGACAGGGAGAAGGAGGAAGTAAAATAAATNCTCTTTTCACCATTTATAAAAGAAATGCCCGGGGAGCCTGGGGGACTCTGGGTTGAGGAANACTTGGGGTACTCTGGGTGGAGNAAGACTTGGGGACTCTGGATGGAGGAAGACTTGGGNACTCTGGGTTGAGGAAGACTTGGGGTACTCTGNGTGGAGNAAGACTTGGGGACTCTGGATGGGGGAAGACTTGNGGACTCTAGGTTGAGGAAGACTTGGGGGACTCTGGATGGAGGAAGACTTGGGGACTCTGGATGGAGGAAGACTTGGGTACTCTAGGTTGAGGAAGACTTGGGGACTCTGGGTGGAGGAAGACTTGGGGGACTCTGGGTGGAGGTGTAGTTGGTTCTTTAAGCAGTCACAGTACGTGGCTTACGTACTGTGTTTCTTTGTTTCTTGCATATGATACCCCTTTGGCCAGCACTTCCTCCATCCCTGGCAGGATGCAGACTCCTCTGCTCACTTTGGTGAAAGGCAAACCTCTTAGTCACAAACACTGTCTCTGCCATCTCCATCGAGAAACGAAAGCATGCAACCCTAGGCCCCAGTCAGCATGTCAGTCTTAACATTAATGCAAGACTGCTGCCCACCTCTACTTGAGTTCATGGCTGGCAGGCTCTGGCCTGTGGAGAGGTGACTGCCATCGTGCTGAGGTTGTCTGCATCCTTGTTCTCTTCCTTTCCAACCCTTGAGTCTCTGCTTAGGCCTGTAGTGATATATAGAGAGTACATATAGATGACATAGATATAGATAGATATGGATAGACAGAGATAGATAGATATAATATGGTATTTAAATATTATTAATTCTTTATTGCAATTATTTAAATATGTTAGATATGAAATAATTAANGAATAAGAGATTCATCTTAATTTTTTTGAGGCAAGGTCTCTAACTGAGCCTGAACTCANGGACTCTCCTGTGTCCCTTCTCTCAAATTCATAACCTCTTTTCTTTCATTATCATTGTTATACATACACCTGTGTGTGTATGTGTATATATATACCCTGATGAGTCTATTATGCATTATTAATCAAAAGCCATTTCTCCAACCCCTATTAAAGAGTTTTAAACCAAAAATTTGAAAGCATTTCCATGGATGGGGTACAGCTCAGTGACAGGGGGTTTTCTAAGCATACAAAGGTTCTAGGTTTCCCTGCCAATACCAAAAGAATGAGAGAGGAAGGAAGGAGGAAAGCAAAGAAGGAAGAAAAGAGGGAAGGAAAGCAGGAAGGAAGGAAAAAAGAAAAAGAGAGAGAAAAGGAAGGCAGGGAGGGAGAGACAGAGGGAGACAGAGAACAAGGGATTCCAGGCTCATCTTTTCACTAGTCTGCTTTTTTCCCTTGAAGAACTATTTAGGATTAAATTTATAGGGCTTTATACTTCCNTGTCCCTAAGGCAAGTGACAACTTNTCTGAGGTATTAGAAATTTTGAGACGACTCCAGCGCTCTCCCTGGGAATCAGGATCTTGATTCTGAGAGGTGTTGACAAGGCCTCCTAGGAAACTCGGCCTGGGGTTAATGGCAGTGGGTATTTAAAAAACAGAGCCTGTTCCATGCACCAAACAAGCACCGAGCTCAGAAAACTCCCTGAATGACCAATTAAATTTACTTTTAATGAGCAAACAAAATACATGGAGAATGAAAGCTAATTTAAAAATTAGCTAGGTTTAAAAAAAAATGACAGCAGTAAAAAGAAGCTAGTGGGATTTCAATGCAGAGTCTCACTTATGAAAAGGCAAGTTCAAATTTCATGACAATCAGTACATTTATTTTACACTCTTGTATGAAGAGCTCAATGTGAATTGAACATGTCAGCTCCAGCTGCCATAACAAAATGTACCCAGACTAATCAGGCAATGTTTCTCTCTCAGTGTTTCTTGACTGCTTGGCACACTGTCAGAGGCAGTATTTAAAGGCACACAAATCAGATCCCCAACCCCAGCAAACCCCACTTATTGTACCCTGGAATATGGATGCATCTCATACAGCAGACATTTATTTCTTACCATTCTAGAGGTTAGACATCCAAGATCAAAGTTCATTAGGGTCAGCCTTGGTGCTGGCTCTCTTCATAGGAAGTATACAGGCACCTTGCTGTAGCTGAGAGAATAGATGGGTCAGAAAAATACTCTGTGTCTCTTATTCTTAAGGCTCTAATCCATGAGATTAGGATTCCATCCCTGTGACCTCANCTAAGCTTTGTTACTTTCATGAAGTCCCTCTCCACAGTCACATTAGAGTTAGGACTTCAATATACAAGTTTTGAAGGGTCTGTCACTCAGTCTTTAACATGACATCCATACTGAGGTACCAGGACCAACAGAACTTTCTGGGAAAAGAGAAATAAGGAAAAGCCTTGTTCTTCCCATCATCAGAGATGTAGTAACCTTCAGTCAGGAACCTACCTGTCAGACAAGTCATCAGACAGAGGCCCCAGAGTTAGTTGAAGTCCCCTGACACTTGTGGATGCTCCATAGCCAGCCCTCCCATTGTGCCTTCTAAATGCTGAGTTCCCACTCAACATCAGGACATCTTCAGGCAATTATGATAGGTGAAGTAGGGACAGGCAGGCAGAAGCAGAAGTAACTTTTGGAGGAAAGTGGGGAGGGCTAGTTGCCAAGGCAAGAAAGATTGGGTAAGAGGAAAGGATTACTTCAGTTGGGAAAGGAAGTGGAGAATATGTAACAGACACCCACATCTGATGAAAAGAGCAAAATATCGATACCGCATGCAAGCTGCATGGATCCCACAGGCAAAAAGTCAATCTATGCAATGTCCTTAAAGTGATGGAATCATGTTGGCCAGTCAGGGGAAGGAGCTGGTATCAGCAGGCATATGGCTGGGACTACGTAAGATAGCAAGAGGGGACAGAACCTGCCATCATTTCAAACAATAAGCGACTTAAAAACAGCCCGCTGAGGTGGTGCCCACTTGGAATCCCAGAGCTGGGATCATGGAAACAGGCTGTTCGCTGGGNCTTCTGGGCCAGCCAGCCTGACTGGACCAATGAGCACCAGGTCAAGTGAGAGGTTGTGTCTCAAGGCAAGGTAGAAAGGCTGGAGAGATGTGTAGGGGTTAGGAGCACNTGCTGCTCTTGCAGAGGACCTGGGATTCNGTTTCCAGAACCCACATGGTAACTCACAGCTATCTTTAGCTCCAGTTCCAGGGACCTAACATCCTCTTCTGACCTCAAGCACCAAGCNCATATGTGGTACACAGACATATATGCAGACCAAACACCAAAACATGTAAAATAAAAATTAATGATAAAAAGGTTTTTTAAAATAAGTAACACCCAAGGCTAGTCACTGGTCTCCACACAGGTGCATACACATACCTGTACACCCACACACAGAAAACTTAAAAGCAGAGGTCGGGCCAAGATGGCTCAGCGGGTAGAGGCACTCACCCCAAAGCCTGATAACCTGAAATTGCTCACCAGAAAATCACATGGTAGAAGGGGAGAATCGACTCACACACACAGATAATAAATAAATAAACAAACGAATGAATGAATGAATAAATAAACATAGCAAGTTTTACAAAAACAAAAGTAAATGTAACACTAANTGCCATGCAAATACCAAAAATGTAAAATACACATTNATGCAGATTATTGGTGGTAGCAGAAAAGTGTGTTATGAAAATGGGCAAAAACTTGTTGAATAGATGAAAAATCAAGGCAATTAAGAATAAAAACGGAGAAGGACTACAGGCAAAGGAGACTTTAAGGCCACTTGGAAGCCTTTGTTATTTCTGACATGAATTTAAAAAAAAGAATCCNTGCCCTTCCTCTTGCACACACTGCAGCAATTCGGCTGATAAAAATTAATTTCCATTATGCAATTTGCTGCCAATAAGGCTGATTTGCAGCTTATCTTTCCTCCTGGATCGCTTTAAAGCTTAAATCCAACAGCCTTCACAGCCTCGGGCCCCCTCTTCTGTAAAAATCCNAAGAAAATACTGTTTCTCAGAAATTCCCTCCAGGGATTTTTCCGTGATGTAAAACCAAGAAGTCTGGAGTTCTCTGGAAAGGCTGAACAAGGCAGCACTGTATGGTACCTGTCAGAGCAGTGGTATGAGACTGTCCCCTTGAGCTCTCATTAGGGGCACATGTAGCCCACGTGTCGGAAGAGGCTGTGTTCCATCAAGAGTTACAGCTGGGATGCTGCTGTCCGGTTGCCTAGTGACAAAATAAAAAGCAAGCACCCTTTCTCCCCCATTTATTTATCCAGGATGTCCGGTCCTTGTGTTTGGAAATGATGGGAAAGTAATGATCTTAAACAGAAATCCATCTCCCTTTTTGAAGGACCATTTTTCTGAGGAGGGACTCGGGAGGAAGAGTGGGATCCAGGTACAACCCGCCACAGCTGCTGGTGGCTACGAATAGCTTCCTACCCAGGCTGTCAAATAAATTTAAACAAACTCCAACTATATCCCAGCTTTTTATGTGAGAGTGAGCTGTTTCCTATAAATATAGAAAGCTTTTACTGGCAAAAGCAATACGTTCCTCATGCCCTTGGTGTATCTTTCCTGCTGCAGAGCCCTTGACCTTGGTGTCCTTAGGACCTGTCTCACCCTCAGGACATTAAGTGAGTCTGTTTGCTGCTGGGAGAAAAGATAAGGACAGAAAGAATATTGAACTTCGGGGCTGGAGACCAGATTA
Organism: Neotoma lepida; assembly: GCA_001675575.1. Classification (NCBI taxonomy): domain Eukaryota; kingdom Metazoa; phylum Chordata; class Mammalia; order Rodentia; family Cricetidae; genus Neotoma; species Neotoma lepida. The sequence goes on from LZPO01034911.1 coordinate 86,822, forward strand.
TCTTCTCGTTTTCCATTTTGCTTTTTAAAAGGCATTATTTTATTTCACAGGGACCTAAGCCAAGCTCAGATGGCTCTTTNTTAGGATTTTCTTGGTCCAAATGTCACATGTTTGCTAAGAAAATCTAATGGAAAACTGAGCGTCGCTCACAGTTGGCCCAAGGCAGTGACTTCTAACTTAATTCCCTAAAACTTTTCATTATACCAATGTCAGCTAGATTTGAGTCTATTCTTAAGACACTTAAGCTTTCTATCTCATCTTGTTTCATCAAAATATCCTTAAGAGGCAGAGGTCAACCACTTATTATGATCATGGGGGAGGGAGCAAACTGCTTATTTCCTCTATTTTAACATAAAANAAAATTAATCAGGGCTGGAGAGTTGGCCCAGCATTTAAGAGCACTTGGTGCTTTTGGCGAGAACCAGAGTTCAGCTCCCAGCACCGATGTTGGGCAGCTCACAAACTCCAGTAACTCTAGCTTGAGGAGGTCTGATGCCCTCTTCTGGCCTCCACAAACACCTGTGCTCACGTGCACACCCACACACAGGCACACAGATGGACAGACAGACAGACAGACACACACACACACACACACACACACACACTTATAAAAAAAATAAATCTTTTTTTAAAAACCAATGTGCTTTTCCATCTGTATACTCGCTGGTTGTGAGTCCACAGAGAAAAGAATCTTATTGCAAACTCAGTGCCTTTTCTATGTGCTGAAAACGGGAGGCTGAGAAAAAGTGAGGACAGAGGATGTGTGGTCTGCAAATAACCTGGGAAGACAGCATCTTCCGTTATCTCACATTTACTCAGCAACNTCTTNGTACCAGAGATGGTGCTAGACTCTGTGGGTAATGGGAACGAACACAAGTGGGTGCCTGTCCCCAGAGCTTACAGTCCACAGGACAGACACACTGGACAAACAGACAACAGGTGAAAACTGCTGTAAAATGTTCTGTGGGGTACAGCAGAGAGAATGCCTGCCACCAGAGTGGGAGAGAGGACACTGACCATGATCCAGCCTCTGCTGCTGGCTGGATTCATGACCTTGAGGAAGTGACAGAGCTACTCCAAGCCTCAGTCTCCTCAACCAACAAGCAGGACAGCAATATAGTTTCTATTCTTCTTTGAAATTTTATTTTATTACTATTGTATGTGTGTGCACAATGTGTATACACGAGTGCGTGTGTGCGTGCTAGTGCACAGCTATGTGGGTCTGAGGACAACTTTGGGAATCAGTTCTCTCCTTCTACTGATGTTTCCAGGGAAGAAACTCAAGTCACCAGGCTCGCATGNGAAGTCTTTTATGTGCTGAGCCATATCACAAGTTCTTGTTTTTTAAATGTATTTTGAAAATTAAGATGAAGTTACAACATACCACTTAAATGCAAGGATTGAGTTCTGAAGATCTGCTCTCCAGCATGTAGGCTGCAGGGTTGAAAGGTGCAGGGCAGATTTTAAATCTTCTCATTCTCCCCCTAGAAAAGTGAGGGGATGGATGTTCATTACCTTGATTAATCATTCCACATAAATCAACATATCCTGCTGTAGACCATGAATATATACAGTTAGAATAATCAAACCAAATCACACGGGCCTGTCTGAGCCAGCTAGCACTGAGCAGGACTCTCAGAGGACATTGGTCAGAATGAATGCCGTAGCCAATCAGATGACNTTGAAAAAGGGGGTGAGCTCTGTTCTAGTGAAGGTGNCCAAGGAATAGAGGACCGGGGCATAATTTAAAGACTAAGGACTGGGAGAAGGGTTGAGCCACCTCCTAGAAGATGAATTATCATTATGAAACTGAGAGGGACACATGGTCTATTCCACAACCAGATTTGTCCTGGAAGAAGGAATGGGTACTGGAGTACAGAGTTTTGAATGTTAGTAGGAGTATGGGGACATCAGGACTCTCGAGGTCCTGGAGGTCACCTTAACTAACCTTCCATTTTATAGACAGAACTGCTATAGCTTGGATCTGAAATATCCCCCCAAAGGCCCACATGACAAAGGCTTGAGAGGTAACAGCACCTTTAAGAGGTGGATCANAGTGCAAGGAAGTTAGTTACTGGGGAGACTGTCAAACCCTAGCCCCCACCCCTTCTCTCTTTTTGCTTCCCTGTTGCATTGAGGTGCAACACTGAGGTCCATCACCAGCTTCCTGCCTGAATGTTCTGATTCATCTCAGGCCCAAAAGACATGAAGCCAACTGACCACGAGGTGAAACTTCTGAAACCATGTGCCAACATAAAACTTTCCTATTTTTAAAATTGAGTATCTCAAGTGCTTTGTTACANTAATGGAAAAATGGCTAAATAGGAAATAAAGATTCAGAAAACTTACCCAAGGCTACTAGAGCCCTAAGCCAGACAAATAGATTAATCACTCATTCCGTGATGCAAATGGTAGTCTCTTTCTTACATGATAGCCTCGGGTTACTTCCATTGTGTAGTACGTGTATGAAACACTTTGGGTATTCAGGATCTCAATAAGAGTTCCCCATGGCCACCAAATGGTAATGCTGAGAGCAGCATCAGGACCATACTGAGGCCTCATCAGTGGATGTGCAGTGGTTGCATAAGCTTTATACTTGACACTTGTTTTTAAGACGGGATCTCAAGTATCTCGTCTGGTATCAGACTCACTCTGTAGCCAAGGCTAGCCCTTTGCCCCTGGTCCTCCTGCCTCCACCTCACAGANATTGGGATAGCAGGTGTGTGCCACCATGCCTGACTGCATTTGGAACTTTAAGAAAGACTCTCTTATTTAATTAGTTCATTGATCAATCAATAAGAAAAGAATCTCCAGTTTTCTTTTGCAGTTTTCTGCAGCATGCCTTTGTGATTTGGGGAGAGCCGAGGCTCTGAAGGTTTTCAAGTTATAAGATAACATCATTAAAAGAGGTTTTCAGAAGCCATATCCTGGCTGTTTTTAGAAATAGTGAAAGCAAGAAATGGGTCTTGGGGGAGACACTTGGAAATATCCCTACATTTTTGCCACCTTTTCTATCTTAAAGGGCCATAGTCTCCTAAAACACCCAAGCTGTGACTTTATAGGCAGACACCTTGCTGGTGCAGAAATAAGAAGTAACCGCGTGAGACACCAGGGAACCTGTTTCCTTCTGTGTTAATGTTTAGACTCTCCTGCTCCATAACCTCAGACAGGTTAAAGTTAAAACACTTCCGGGTTGCTCTGCTGTCTTTCCGNTATCCATTGTGACTGTTAGGTGAAGAGACAGAAGAGAGGGTGGTGGGATGGAAAAANTAGGTACCACTGGCTGAAAGGCTGGAGAGGTGAGCATGNTGTTAAATAGTACTCACCAGCAGGTCTGAGGAGTGGATGATGACTTTCTGTACCCAGGAGCCTTGCAGAGACATCAGTTGACTGTCAAGGACTAGCTGACATGACACACAAGCCCCACAATGCTAGACTCCTAAGATAGGGCATCTTCATTAGAAGTGTCACACTTGGATAGG
>LZPO01034911.1:109396-123065 GCA_001675575.1 Neotoma lepida
TACACACTCAGTGTCTCAATATGTATATTTCTGTCTCAGAACCTTTACTCATTCTCTCCTACCTGCCCAGAAGGTCCCGTGAGTCTTGTAAACAACCCTGAAGTTAACCCGCTCCCAAGGTCCAGCTGACACCTTTATTGACCACACCAAGTGATGGTGGCCAGGGATGGCTTTTTCTTCAGGTTGTCCTTTACAATGACATTCAGGAGCAGGGCCAAATTCCTGAAACCAGAAAGCTATGTGTGTTAAGTGTGTTTTAAAATGGAAAAGGTCTTCTAGCTTTAAGTNATCTAAGGGAATAAAAAAAACATAATGCTTGGTGCAAAATCAGAGATAAGGTATTCATTCAATTCCTTCCCAACTTCACCAGAGCTTTGAAAAGAAAGTTACATCATTTAAAAAGACAAGGGAAAAAGGAGACAACAGAGGAAAGATATTAGGAAAGTTTCAGAAGATGGAAAGAAGTTGAGGAAGACTTGGCACAGTAAAGAGAGAAATCCTAAGCCATGGAGTCATGGATTTCAGAAAGGAACAGAGCTGTGAATTGTAGGGACAGTGATCATGATACATTAAGTAGATCCTCTAAGTAATAGCCATCCGTAAATAATTATGTAAATGCAAATTTAATCAAACAGAATCAGAAGGGAACAGAAGGTTTTCATATGAAGGAGTAGATGAGATCTATCCTCATCTTTTTTAACAGGAAGCCANACAGAATCTCAAGATCCAGAACCTGAGAAAGAGAGTANGAAGGAGACATCTCTGAAGAGCTTTTAAATTATGTTCATTCATGTCTTTGAACGTATATAACATATAGATGCACACATGTAAAGACAAGACATGCAGGCAGAAAAAGAAATAGTGATAAAATGGAATATAGAAAGATTCATTTTATAGGTAAAAGGGTAGAATGGTGAATGGTTGATAAAGATATATGGGTGATGATAGGTAGACAGATAGATGATAGGTAGATAGATAGACAGATAGATAGATAGATAGATAGATAGATAGATAGATAGATAGATAGATAGATAGGTAGATAGATAGACAGATAATTTCCAACTTACTATTTTCTGACTATATGGAAGGACAAAAGCAATAGGCACTCAATGGAGATGATACTTTGAATTTTGCATTCTGGTCTTTCCAGTATGTGGTGTGATACTTTCTCATGACCCTGGGCAGCAGCAGCAGCAGGCCACAATCTCAGCCAGCCACACAGTCCCAAGGGGGAACAATTGATGCTTTGCAGTGACAACTTGATATTCAATGACACTCAGTAGGTTAGGTGTTTATTATTATTATATGCATGTATGAGGAAGAACGTATGCCACATGTGTCCAGACACCATGGAGGCCAGAAGAGGGCATCAGATCTCATGTAGCGGGAGTTCCAGGTGGTTGTGAGTCACTTGACACGGATGTTGGGAATTGAACTCAAATTCTTTTGGAACAGCACCAAGTATTCTTAACCTCTGAGTCATCTCTCTAGCCCAAGGTTAGGTGATTTAAATGCATTTTTTTAGCCTACACTAGGTTTGTTGGGACATAACGTTAACCTGAGTCAAGGAACCTCTGTGGACAGGAGACAAACAGATAGATGGCTAGGTAATGGGTGATAGATAGGTGGATGGATAGATAGATAGATAGATAGATAGATAGATAGATAGATAGATGATAGACAGACAGACAGACAGACAGACAGATAGATGATAGATAGATGATAGATAGATAGATAGATAGATTAGATAGATAGTTAGATAGATAGATAGATAGATGATAGACAGACAGACAGACAGACAGACAGACAGACAGATAGATAGATAGATAGATAGATAGATAGATAGACAGAAAATATGTTTGCATTTTGCATACATATATGCATAGATGACAGATAAGCCTCCTTGGGAGACTAAAAGTTTCTTGGACCTGAATAAGCATGGAAATATAACTCCTTTATCAGAGGCACCTAGAGAGCTTTTCAAGTATGATAATTAATTTATTTCATCTTTAATCTTCCCTCTAACCTCTGTGATTCTGTAAGCAGCCATGAGAGTTCAGATGGAAAGTCCTGTGGCTTTCTGAGCTGCACACCAGGAGCTGGATGAGGGCAGATAAGGTTGCTGCAGGCAGTGAGAGTTGCTGGCAAGGGATGGCAAGCAGAGAGGAGAGGATGGAAACAAAGGAGGAATCGGGCTTTGTTCTGTCTCCTGCCTCCTCTGAGGAGCAGGAGACACCACAGGCTGACCTGTGGCTTGGCAGAGACTGGGTTCTCACGGTGTCTAAGTGTCCTATTTAGCTTGAACTGTCAACTTCACACAGTAAGGTCATCTGAGAAGGGAGTCTCACTGGAGAATGGCCCAGATCAGACTGGCTTATGGGCATGTCTGTGGACATGTCCTGATTGTTAGGTGAAACCAGACATTCTCTTGCGGTGTTTTAAATGTAAATAATGCATAATCAATTTAAAAAGCAAGGACGTTGCTCTTCGGAAAATTACAGTTTAAAGCTCCGGCTGCNTTGTCAGCTTTCAGAACAAACACATTTGGGAGAATCGTAGGTGGCTNGTAAGACATGAAAACAGCTCTCTGGGAGACAGTGAAGGGCCTCAGACCATTGCGAGGAAGCAGTCGGGCACANCAGTGATAATACAAAGGGTCTTCAAGTNCCCTGACACAAGGGAGGCAAGGACAGGGACTGGGGGGTGGGATGAGAACAGGAAGGACTCCATGTGACAGAAATCATCACACTCTTCCCCCACCAAGAGTCCTGATTGCTCACCTGATCACCATCTGGCCACTTCATTGTCCAGCTGAGGTGACAGGCAAATTCAAGGTCTAGGGAAGGGGGTCAGGACCAGCATGGATGGATCAAGAGACTGAGCATCATTCTCAAGAGACTGAGAATTGTGGTGGTGGCGGCAGGGGAAGGTGCATGTGTGTGTGCTTGTGTGGACATCAGAGGACAACCTTGGGTGCTGTTTCTCAGGCATTTGCCAGTTTTGGTTTGACACAGGGTCTCTCATTGGCCTGGAACTTGCCCTAGGCTAGCTGGGCAAGGAGTTTCAGGATCTAATATGCCTACCTCCTGCCTCGCCATCACTGGGATTACAAATACATGTCACCAAGTCTGGCCTTGTACACGGATTCTGGAGATCACACTCAGGTCCTAATGCTTTATCAGTGGAGGCACCTCCCCAGGCCCAGAATAATCTTACATTGTATGCATTCTAAATACGAGAGCAGTCACTCAAGTGTTACCTCAAGTCTAATTCTGGACTATCAAAATGAAACCCAGAGGGACAATAATTTCTCAGCAGTCTATGCAGCAACCACCAAAGATTCTGTCTTTGTTGAGTTTTGTTTTGTTGTGTTTCCAGTGCTTCAGGCTGTGAGAGGGTTTGGATGTTCGACCAAAGATAAAAATCTGAAAACCAAGTGGAAACTCTAAGTCCCCCAGTATTTACTTAGATTTCAAGTCGATATTTCAAAACACCCGCAGGTGACAGCCACCCTCAGAAACTAGAAACAGCTCACCTTTCTTCTCAAACCGTAGTTTTTCTCCATAGCCCACTCCCTTTCCACCCCTCGGAATAAGACACCATCATTGTTATCANGAAAGATGCCGTTAAGGGTTTCCGCCGATGGAAACGTTTCATGATACAGTAGCGACCTCTAGCGTCCGCAAGTTGTATTTCCTCCAAGAAAGAATTGGATGCTGTTCAAAGTCTTTGGGAAGTATGTTTCCTACAGAAAAATAAGACTTAAGGAGACCCAAGACTAAGCACAAGATTATTTAGTTCAGAAGTCAAGAAATTAATAAAGGGCAGGGGAGATAGCTCAGCTGATAAACTTTTTTCCTTGCGAACCCACAAGAACCGGTGATTGTTCCCCAGGTTCTTGTGTGTGCTCCCGAGAAAAGCAGCTGCTGCGCTTGAAAAGATGGGGTGGGGTGGAGAGCAATGGCTCAGCTCAAGCCCTGACTCCTCTTCCAGGGGACCCTGGTTTGGTTCCTAGCACTCACTTGGTATCTCACAACTGTCCGCAACATAAGCTCCAGAGGATCCTATACCCTCTCTGTCCTCTAAGAGCACACAACACACACATGCACACAGACACGTGCAGGCAAAACATCTACACATGTAAAAAAAATTGTTTTCATCCTGGTGTGGTAGTGTGTACATGAAATCCCAGCACTGAGGTAAGGGGCAGAGACATATGAGTCCCTGGGGCTCACTGGCCAACCAGCATAGCCTGTTTGGTGAGTTCTAGACTAGTGAGAGACCCTGTCTCAAAGAATTAAAGATAGACATCACCTAAGGAACAATACCAGACTTTGTCTTTGAGCTTCTGAACGAATGCACACATATATACACACATATGCACGTGCTTTCACACACACACACACACACACACACGATCAACCAAAGTGCCAAGGAAAGCCGGGAGGAACATGGGGTATCAGCAGAGTAAAAAACAGAGAATTCTTCACTGCTCAGAGAGCTGTTGGGCTAAACATTGGAAAGTGGCAGCTCTCTCTGGTGACTCTGAGATGATTGGTGACCGACCACAGAAGTTTTTCTGAGTGGTGGAGATGGAAGCCAAACTGGACTCCATCAAAGAGTGAACAAGGATATGGGAGAATAAAGTTTGGATGGCCCGAAGCTTCAAAATGCTTGAAGTATCAGGCCAGCCTAGGGTCTGTCGAAAGAAACTATTTGACAAAAAAGATTGTAGGATGAGGAGATCGCACAAGTGGTAAAGTGTTTGCCACATAATCAAAAGGACCAAAGTTCAACCACCAAGATCCACATTCTAAAAAAAGCCCAGGAATGGAGGCAACATTTGTAGTCCTGGCACTGGGGAGGTGAAGCCAGGCTGATTCCTGGACTCATGGCCAGACAGTCTAGATGAATCTGTGAGCTCCAGGTTCACTGAGAGCCTGTGTCAAAATAAAAGGTGGAAGCCGGGCGGTGGTGTTGCATGCCTTTAATCCCAGCACTCAAGAGGCAGAGGCAGGCGGATCTATGTGAGTTTGAGGCCAGCCTGGGCTGGGAGTGAGTTCCAGCAAAGGCGCCAAAGCTACACAGAGAAACCTTGTCTCGAAAAACCAAAAAAATAAAAATAAAAATAAAAAATAAATAAAATAAAAGGTGGAGAGTAATTGAGGAAGACATTCACTCCACACTGATCTCTACCTACACACACACACACACACACACACACACACACACACACACACACACACAAGATGCTTGGGGCTCCCCTGGTTTGACAGTCATGAAATTGCTCTCCTCATGCATGCATTTCTCAGTTCCTCATGGAAATCTCTCCAAGTCATCTGGTAAATTTCTTAATTTGTTTATTTTCACGGCTGGCTAGCCTACAGTAAATAATTATAGTTTTGCAGCCATTCTCTNACTAATGGGCATTCAGGTTTTTGCCATTCCTGCCTGCTGCTAACAATGTAATAATAAATAGCCTCATAGATTTGCTTTAATTTGCAGGAGTCAGGCATTCTGGAGAGGAAGTTCTGGGCTGACTATACTGCCATTTGCTTGCCAGGAAAGCACTTTGCAATTCAAACAATGAAGATGAAGAGAATGTTCCTACAAACTGCCAGTTGCTTTTCATTTTTGCCAGTTTGATGGGGAGAATATGATAGTCCAGTGCTGCTGGTTCAGTTTGCATTCCCCTAATTGCTTGTAAGCTACNACATTTTCATGCATTTTATGCCTGTTTGGATTTGGTCTTCCGTGATATTTTCCCATTCATGTCATTTATCCCAATATCTATTGGCCCATANTACATGCTCTGCTTTATTTTGTTTGTTTCAGAAGTTTACAGCTTATATAATCTTTTGCAAACAAAGTTCAATTTTATACTCAAATGTCACTATTATTATTATTATTTAGAATTGTTGTTGGTGTTGGGGGTCTGGGTTGGATATATCTAGGTTCTTGGTATCTTGTTCAAGAACTAAATAAAAATGTACTCAGATCAAAAAGTAGTAAGAATACTTTCTTTATTCAAAGCAGAGTGATAATGCAAATCAGGAATGTGCTGTTAGCCAGGTCTGGTGNCTCCCACCTTTAATCCCAGCACTCAGGAGGCAGAGGTAGGCCAATCTCTGTGAGTTCAAGGCCAGGCTGATCTGCATAGTAAGTAGATCAGCCAGAGCTACATGGTGACATCTGTCTCAAAATGAATAAAGAAAGAAAGAAAAGAAAAGAAAAAAGAAATATGCTGTCAGGATTGACAGCAGGCTCAGCCAGGTGACTCAGTGAATAAAGGCGCTTGCCTCTAAGATTGATAGTCTGAATTGGATCCCTGGAACCCACTCGGTGGAAGGAGAGAACCAACTCCTGGAGGTCATCCTCTGACCTCCATGCATACAGACATGCAATGAAAATAGACAAACGAATAAATAAATGCAATTTAAAAATTGACAGCAGACCATATGTGAGTATACTCTAAGCACAGATTATTGTTTGAGGATTCTTTTATGAGGTTTAAGAGAAGGAGGAATTTGGTTACTAGGGGTATAATTTGGGTGCATCTCCATTTTGATTGATAATTTTCCAGCTATATAACCATTTCTCTGTATATGTCTCTTTCCATAATGCACTGGATTAATCATATGTATGCCCACATGCATAAGAGAGCAAATAGGAGATTCTCCTTAAAAAATACATGTTGCAGATACAGTTCCCCTTATTTTACATGTAATCTAAACCAGTTCAGACAAGATTGTCCTCCCTACCCTTCCAACTAGACATAACTGAAGTATAATTAAATGGAATCTGGTGGTTTGATTGTCATTAAGGGAAGCAGAAACATATTCCATTATTCAGAGAGGGATGTGCATACAGCTTGGGGGTTCTATGTTGCTAACAAGTTGCCCATTGCGGTGTTCGGAAAGAGGTGTGCTCAGTATATTTAGGTAACCATCTCAGGCTGTCAAGTGCATTGTTAGAAAATAATGTGTGCATAGCCCAAGACAAGTGGAGTCCCAGGGACTAAGCTATTCCCTATGCTTGCTTGCCTCAGAAGCAATAGATTCCCATTTGAAGTTTAAAAAAACCATAATTTATTTATGTAGCTTTTTAGGATTATATGTGTATGGGAAAAATATAAGAAGATTCACATTCAACTGTTTGTCCAAGAACTGAGAATTCCAACTGTGAGGAGGATTTTGTTTTGTTGTGTTTTGTTTTGATAGTGTCTGATTAGATTTAACTGTCAACTTGATGAAACCTAGAGTCATCTGAAAGGATAGTCTCAATTGAGGAATTGCCTAGATCAGACTGGCCTGGGTCATGTCTGTGAGGGATTGTCTTGGTTGTTAATTGATGCTGAAGGGTCCATCCCCCTGTGGGCAACAGCATCCCTAGGCAACTGGCCCTGAACTGTATCAGAAAGCTCATTATAAACTGACCCATGAGCCAGCCAGCAAGCAGCATTCTCCAGGGCTCCTGATGTATTGCTTTGGCTGTGAAGTGGGTTCCTTAATTCAAGACAATGTGTGGAATAGCAAGCAGGCCTACCTTCATGTTCCAGCCTTGAGCTCTTGCCTTGACATCCCTTAATGATGAACTGTGACCTGGAAGTGTAAGACAAAGAAAACCTTTCCTCACCCAAGATGCTCAGGGGGTTTTATCACAGCAGTAGAATCAAACTAGAACGGACAGCCAAAACCATTTTAAAACTCTAAACCAGGTTGGAGAGATGGCTCAGCCATTAAAGGTTAGGCTCACAACCAAAATTTAAAACTCTAAACCAAGAAAAAGTATATGTATTTCACATTGGGACATGTCTGCAAATGAGATTTAATGTAATTGTAAAAATACCCCCTCACCCAGTGATTGTTTTAGGCAATCCTTTTACTTTTCAAGTAGATTCCAGCAAACTGGAGTAGAAGACAATTGTCAGGATATGCTATATTTTGGCCATAATCTTTGAGCCCTTGTTGTTGTAGAATATTAGTTTAATATGTGTTACATTTGTTTATGCTGTGGAACATTTATTTAATGATGCAAAGATGTATTGCATTCTTTTATGTTGCATTTGTTTAACTCTGTGAAGCTGTGTTACTGTGCCTGTCTAAAACACCTGATGGTCTAATAAAGAGCTGAATGGTCAATAGCAAGGCAGGAAAAAGGATAGGAGGGGCTGGCTGGCAGAGAGAATAAATAAAAGGAGAATAAGAGAGATGAAGAAGCAAGAAAAGAAGGGGCCAGCCACCCAGCTACACAGCCAGAAATGGAATAAGAAGGAAAGAAAGATATACAGAAATAGAGAAAGGTGAAAGCCCAGAGGCAAAAGATAGATGGGATAATTTAAGTTAAGAAAATCTGGCTAGAAACAAGCCAAGCTAAGGCCAGGCTTTCATAAGAAACAGTAAGCCTCTGTATGTGTAATTATTTGGGAGCTGGGTGGCGGGCCACTAAGGAGTGAAGAGAAACAATAATAACAACAACAACTACACCTTGTCAAATTGGAAATATGCCAGGTTTCTCTACTGCAGGTGCTTCTTGATTACACTTATATGGATATTTACCAACTGATATATTTATTTCTATATGGGCTTTTTGGATGCTTACACTGTTTTATGGATTATAACCCTTACAATCATCAAGTTTATCTGCAAGAAGTCTGTTCCTGTCTCCCAGTGACAGCCTAGCCAGTTGTACCAACCTCTACACAGACTGCTTTTTCTTGTACACACATACATATGATAAATTTTTATTTGAAAATTAGGAATGTGGGGGCTAGAGTGATGGCTCAGTGGGTAGAAGTGCTTACTCTGCAAGCATAAGGACACAAGTTTGAGTCCCCAGAATACACGCTTTTTAGAAAATCAAAATAAAACAAACAACTCCCCCCCAAAAAAAACAGGCAAGCATGGCAGTGCATTCCTGTAATCCCTACATCAGAGATGGAGACAGATGGATCCCAAGAACTTCCTGGACAGCCAGACTAACCTAAACGGTGAGCTGCTAATTCAGGGAGGGCCCTGTCTCAAGGCAGTAAGGCAGAGAGAATACAGGAAAACATCCTGGTCTGGCCTCTGTGCACTTGTACAAATGCAGGCATGCACGTGCATGAGGGCTTGCACACACACACACACACACACACAGAGTTAGGCACAGTAAGAGATTAAAAGAGTCACTTATTATAGATCTTAGCAACTTCAACATACTATTTCTTTCCTTTCCTTATTAAGAACTTTCACCTTTTTGTTTAAAGGAAGCACCTTGCAGATTCTTTGGCATATCCTTTGGTTAGAGTTAGGGTTTAGGGTTAGGGTTGGGGTTTAGAGTTAGGGTTTAGGATTAGGGGCTAGGGTTAGGGTTAAGGTCAGGGCATAGGGTTAGTGCATAGGGTTAGAGTTTGGGGTAGGCCGCAGGGTTAGAGCATAGGGTTAGGTTAGATACTATCATAATTACTTTTGAACTTGAAGACCATTACTGACTAAGATAGGAGTTACTGGGACATATGTGCTTCCAGACTATGACTGAAATGATAACTGAAGTGACTACTGAGTGACCAATGGGAAGGTTGTGTATACACTGCATATACATTTGTAAAAGAGTTACTCATGTCCCAGGAAGAAAAAGAAAGGTTTTATCTTGCTTCTTTGAATGGTATACAATGTAAAATCTAGATTATTTTATTTCTGGAAATTTCCATTCAATATTTTCTTTTCATGTTGACCACAAAACAATCTGAAACTCTGGAATATGTGGGTATGTGGGGTTATTGCACTCACATACATACACACTCACACTCTCTCACTCACACACACTCACCTATTCACTCCCACACAAACACACTCTGCCACTCTACAAGCCTACACTACTCATACTTTCACACTCTCATTCATGCTAACACATACACGCTATATCACATGCAATATCATACACACACACACACACACACACACACACATACATACTTAGTCTGAGAAACACAACTTTGACTGCAATAAAATACAAATTTTCTTTTTTGGTGTGTGTGTGTGTGTGTGTGTGTGTGTGTGTGTGTGTGTGTGTTGAAGGTGCATGCTCATGTGGGTGCTAGTGTGCTCCTGTACTTATAGAGACCAGAAGTCAATCAATCTCTAGTGTTATCCCTTATTGCCTAGGAGGTGTTCACCTTGTTTTATGAGACAGGATTATTCGTTGGCCCGGAGCTCACTGGTTGGCTGGCTGGCCAGGGAGCCAGAGAGACCTGGCCATCTATCCCTCTGAAGCACAAGGATTACAAGCACTACCATTGCCAGCTTCTTCTTACATTGGATTCAGGGATCAAACTCAGGTTCTCATGCTTCACTGACTGAGCTCTCTCTCTAGTTCAAAACTCGAATTTTCTACAGGACAAAAGCCGTCATTTTAAGGAATTTGCCCACAGTCCTGTAAACAACCCTTGCTCATGCAAACTGCATTAATTAGACACAGTGTGTCACAGAAAGATAATAAACCAGGAGGAGGATTCACTGGGATAAAGAGGGGGGTGAATGGAAGGGGTAGGGAGATGAGAGGGTAGTGGAGGTGTAGCCAACATACAACATACATATATGTGGACTTGTCAAAGAATAAAAATAATTAAATACTCTCTAAAAGGGAGAAAGACCAGCCAGAATAAAATTTGTAACTACTGAAAACTTATTATGCATGTTGTGATGGTTATTGTTTTATTTATTTCTAAATATGTGTTATGGGGGGAACAGGGGTGTTGTATGTGAGTTGTTCTCAGAGGCCAGAAGAGAGTGTCAGATTCCTGAAACTGGAGTTACATGTGATTGTGAGCTATGCCTGGGTGATGGAAAATGGGATTCTCTGCAAGATCAGGCCACACTCTTAATTGCTGATCCATCTCCAGGCCCTAACTAAGGTGGTTAATTTTGATTGACGATTTGACACAATGTGGAATCANCTGGTGTGGTAGTTTGAATGTAATTGGCTCCCATAATCTCATAGGAAGTGGCACTATTAGGAAGTGTGACTTTGTTGGAGTGGTGTTGGAGGAAGTGTGCCACTGTGGGGGCAGGCTTTGAGGATTCCTATGCTCAGGATACTGCCCTATGACTCAGTCAACTTTCTGTTGCCTGCAAGATATAGCACTCTCATCTCCAGCTCCAGCACCACATCTGCCTGCACACTGCCATGGCCCCCTTCATGATGATAATGGACTGAACCTCTGAAAGTGTAAGTGAGCCACCNCAATTAAATGTTTTCATTTATAAGAGTTGCCATGGTCATGGTGTCTCTTCACAGCAATGAAAACCCTAAGACAGAAGTTGATACCAGGAACTGGGGTATGGCTGTGATAGGCTGGACCATGTGTTTGTTCAAAAGAATTTNGACTTTGGTACTTTGGGTTATGAAAGCAGTAGAATGCTTTAAGTACTGCTTAATGGGCCATACTAGTAGGAGCANGGATGACAGTGGTGCTCAGAGTTATTTGAACTGTCGAGCTCACTCAAGAGGTTTCAGAGGAGAAGAATTATAGTATGTTGCCTAAAGAGTGTTCTTGTGATATTTTGGTAAAGAAAATGGCTGCCTTCTGCCCTTGAAGAGTCTGCCTGAAGCTTAAGTGAAGAGTTTTGGATTAATTCTCTTGGCAGAAGAAATCTCAAAACAGCCTAATATAGACTCTGTCATGTGAATATTAGTGGTAAAAATGAAGATTTATAATGAAAATGAGCATGCTGAGCAAGGAAAATTACAAAATGTAAATTTTAAGGAGAAAAAAGCACCAGGAAGTAGAATGGAGCTAAATCCTGTGTTCAAGGAGATAAACAGATTAAGAAATGGAATAAAGGGAGTGGTGACCTTAGGACAAGATCCCACCCAACTATGTTTCCAACTTGTGGAAAGAAACTAAAGAAAAGCTTAGAGCTGGGTGTGGTGGGGCACACCTTTAATCCTAGCACTAGGAAGGCAGAGGCTGCCAGAGCTCTGAATCTGAGGTTAGCCTGGTCTANACAGCAAGTTTCAGGACAGCCAAGCTGAGACAATGAAAGACAGAAAGCTGGTGAAGATATAATTGCGCTAGGGGGCCATTTTCCAGCCTCAGCAAGCAGCAGAACTTGGCAGCTTCAGCCACATGGTTCTGGCTTAACAGTTAAGGATAGAAGAAAGGAGTTATGGAATAAAGCTACTGTGGCCAGGAATGTGTCAGAGGTGTCCCTGAATGGAGGACATAGAGAGGCCATTGTGTGAAGCTGTAAAGTTGAAGCCTGGATTGCCTTAGAGAACCCAAGATGNTGGAGATGCAAGAGTCAANGGNTACCTGCCGAGGAGAGCTGATAACAGGAAGTGGAGTCAGCTCAAGAGAAAGAAGTGTGTTGCAGTCAACAAAGCTGAACAGAATTGGAGATCTGAAGAGCATTTTGACATCAGACATGAGATGCAGAGTTTGGAGTTTGCCCAGCTGGTTTTCAGTCGTGCTTTGGTCCAGTATTTCCTCATTATGCTCCCTTACCTATGTTTTGGAATGGAAATGTATATCTTGTGCCATCATATGTTGGAAGTATGTGAACTGTTTTTTGTTTTGTTTTGTTTTTATTTTATAGGGGATTACATTTAAGAGATTGCATAAATCTCAGAAGAGACTTTGGATTTCTAAAGATTGCTGAGACTGTGATAGACTATGGGGACTTTTGAAGTTGGACTAAATGCTTTTTGCATTNTATTGTCACAATCTTATAGGGGCCAGGGAAAGGAATGTGGTAGTTTGAATGTAATTGGCCCCCATAATTTCATAGGGAGTGGCACTATTAGGAGGTGTGGCTTTGTTGGAGTGGGTAAGGCTTTATTGGAAGAAGTGTATCATCGTGGGGTCAGGTTTCCTATGCTCAGGATACCACCCAGTGTCTCAGTTGACTTTCTGTTGCCTACAAGATGTAACACTCTCAGCTCCAGCACCACATCTGCCTGCATGACACCATGCTCCCCTTCCTGATGATAATGAACTGAACCTCCTATAAGCAAGCCACCGAAATTAAATGTTTTCCTTTATAAGAGTTGCCATGGTCCAAACTAAGACACTAAGACACATTGGAAAAGGAATCTCAATGAGGAATTTTCTAGATTAGGTTAGGCTGTGGACATTCCTGTGAGGGATTTTCTTACTTGGGTGTACTGAGGTGGGAAGTCCTGCCCTGAATACAGGCAGAATGATTTCAAGGGCTGGGACCTGGTGTGACTGATTAGGAGAGAGCGAACTGAGCACTGGAGCTGCTGAGACTCCTCCTAGGTGACTGTAGAGTGTGACCTGATAAACAGGAGTCATCAGTTTCTTTCCACACTGAGGTGAAGGCAGCTTTAAAACAGAGAGAGCAGCAAGTGTAAGGAACTAGCTTGCCACCTCCTGGGCACTAGTGTGACAACTGCTGTTACTTACCTTATTTCATTTAAAAATGTTATTGCCAGGTTTTGTTACAACCAGAGCAACTGCTTCAAGAGAATAAATATGTAAGTTTAATTTTAGTCCCTCCCTCAGGGATGGGCAACTTAACATTATTTGACTGCCAAATTCTGTAACTAAAAGTCAGAATATGGACCAGGCATGGTGGCACACGCCTTTAATCCCAGCACTCGGGAGGCAGAGGCAGGCGGATCTCTGTGAGTTCGAGGCCAGCCTGGTCTACAGAGTGAGTTCCAG